>JAQGAU010004493.1:0-11548 GCA_034698045.1 Paramacrobiotus richtersi | reverse complement strand
TTGCCGTTGACGGCGACGTTCTTTGGGTTTCCCGGCCATTCACCACCCGGAGTAGTCAGTTCATGCTCGATCTCTTCATCCGTTTGGTAGTACACATCCTCAAATAAAACGACTCTTTCGTCGTCGTACTGGTACGGAGGTGCTGTACCGGCGGGTTCTTCGATAATTAGTCCGCCGGCGCAAGTGATCGCTTGAAATCCAACGTGGGAATGATAGAAATACGTGCCCGCATCACCCGGTTGTAACTGGAATTCGTAGTCGAAATAATGCTGCGGTGGGATGGGCCACTGGCTGGCCATTGGTGTTCCGTCGGAGAAGGGTGCCATGCGTTGCGTCAATCCGTGCCAGTGCTGTTAGACATACGAATTACATGATTAAAGCACACGTACGGTATTTGGACAATAATTAATTTGATACGTCACTTCAGTTCTTGAGCAACATTAAAGTATGACTGTGCGTACAGTTATAAAACGAACTGACTTCGAAAAATCCCGTCATGACAGTTGCTTGACGATAAAATTTATGAGTCATTCTTGTGGCTTGTTATTCTCACTGCTTGCCAGAAGACATCGAAACCAAATAAGTTTTGCGTACAAAGTACAAACTAGGGTCTAGCAATAAGGGAACAGGAGATGTACTGTACTTGCAATTGTCAAGTTGGCATCGTCGACGTCGTTATAGACCCTTATCCACACTTTCTGCCCTTCTTTGAACCGCAAGGTTGGACCCGGTACGGTGCCATTAACAACCGTGGACAGTCTGGTGGTGCAATCAATGTCAAAGACCTTGGATGTCACTCGCAGAATGTAATCCGGTTGAAACTTGTCATCGTGTACAGCGATGTATGGAGGGGAATCTGGAGGATACACTGTGCACAGGGCATTTATCCACAGGGAAAACAGTACACAGATATGTACGATCAAAACATTAGCAGCCATGGAAAATGCACATTAGCATCGGTGTAGTGACTCATCGAATTTCGAACTGATTCCGATCGGATCTGGTTCCTTAGACTGACATTATCGTAATGCAGCTCCGGCTGTTAAACTTTAACAGCCACACTACAAAGCTACTTATATAAGCGTTTAGCATAATTAAATTCAAATTGCACGCGATAAAAGACGACAACGATCTGAATAATAATGTCTAAGAACGGAAAATAATGTCTAAGAACGAACAGTGGTTAAAATTCAATAACTGCACTTACTGCTCGCGATCGTAATGCTGGCGGCAGTGTGATAAAATTTACGGAGGTATTTCAAATTTCAGCCGCTTCGTACGACTTCGATATACTGTTGTACAGATGTCCTTGACACATTGTTTTCTCAACGCACTTCTGGCTATAAGAGAAACACCATTACCATTATCGCTACGTACATACTAGAAAAGTGCAACGCCGACTGATTTTTGTTCGTAAAAGTGACAGAATTTCTTTGCAGACGTGACACGTCCGACAATAATTAAAATCAATGTGCAGTACAAACATGTCTACCGCAGAATTATTAGTATTCGCTTGTCTGCACGTCTAAACGCATGCAAACGGCTGTGCGAGCCGCAGTGCGCCTGAAGGAGCTTCTGCACGCAAGCAGGATGCTGGGGCCACGAACGATGGGAATTGAAAATAACAAGACAGCTAGGTGTACCGTGTAGCGGGTACAGGCGCGCGGCTGGCTTGATTTCACTACTTACTGTTAGTTATAACAAAGCGAAGAAGCGCGGATTGAACTTAACTTTAACTTGAGCTGTGGTTTGTACAGATACATGGGTGCACAGATACGGGACAGATGCCATGCAGAGACAGTTGTAAGGAAGTAAGACGGCCGACTATCACCATTGTACCTAATTTGTACGACAGACTATTGAATCTTAAAACTAAACTGAATACGCGAGTTTCTAATATCAGTACCAGTTGCCATGATTATTATGCTGTTACACACCGGAAGCATGGCGGCGGGCGCTGCAGAACAACGCGGACGTGACTGCCGAATTCGATGGGGTATTCGAATTCGATAAAGTGGAAGGCGGGTAGGCATTTCTGCTTTATATATTGGTGTGTTTTGGTGCAACAGATTCAGATTCGGTGACTAGCTAGATGGGAAATTGCTGTACGTACGGTACGTAGGGTGGGTGTCCCCAGTAATAGAACGAACCAACATGCGACAGGGCACGCAGCGGAGTGGCGAAAAGGTTGCCTGTTCCCATCGCTTCGATGCAGAACAGAACAAATTGTACAAAAGTAAAAAGTTAAAATGTACCACGGCAAACTGCTGGTGTGAGGTTAGTTGCTTGACGTGACCGGCAAGGTATTGGCGGGTGGCGAAAGGGAGAGACGAATTGGATTGGCAGAAAGACTGCTGACGATTCGAAGGGACATAACAATGGTCGGCTGACGTTGACCCTGCGGTCGTCCACGTGTAAGACAAATTGTCTAAATAGCGAATGGCACAAGATTGTGACAAGAAATCTCACCATTTAAAAGCGTGCATTCTTCAGAAGTATTTATCAAAGAGCCTTCCTTATATTCTGCAATTAGCAATGTAGCAGCAACAACTATGAGACGTTCAACATTTCAGCTGTTTTTTCTGCACTAAATGCTCGGGAAACGATAACACTCTGATAACAGTACACACATAACAGCGATCACGTTCCAGAATGGAACTAATAAAAAAACCAGACGAGATTGAATAGCTGTCGGTACAGGCTGCCGTACAGCGTACATGTCAAGTAACCAATGCCCATGTTCGTTCCAGTACATAACGTTACTTTATTAGCCTACACGAAAGCTTGCCGTCCATGCATTAGCACTACAAGTTGCGACTGTTGCGGCGCGGAAGTCGAAGGGCTTTGATTGCATTTAACTTACAATGATGGCATTGCCATGGACAGTGCAATGTTTTTGCGCACATCCGGGACGCAAAATTTGTTTGTGTACGAGGGAAGGAAATTCTGAGCATCGACGTGATCTTGATTTATTCTGCTTGAGTAACAAAACTTGGAGTAGCCAGTTCGCTGTAAAATAGTTTCATCAGTGTCTTTGCATTTTTGAATTTATGAATAAACAGGAGGCCAATTTCACATGTTTACAAAGCTCTACGCTAAGGTGCACAAATTGCCAAGATCTTCGATGGAACGCAGAATTCCGGTGTCTAGTAGGTCAATTCCAAAGTTACTTCTATACGTGGAACATATGAAACAGTATGTTGGCGGCATGCCGAGACCGTGACAGTTTGTACGGCTTCTGACTTTTACTACATTATTATCTGAAATTAGGTATTTGAAGCAGCACGTGTCTTGCATGCAGATTCTTTTTTCGCAGGCGACCACAGATCGTACATACTGTAATGAAGTGCAGGTTTTTTGACCAAGACATTCCTAAGTCTCCAGAATTCTCATGCAAACAGACGATACCGCTACTGCAAAGAGGTCCATAATGACTCCATACACATGCGGTAGCTGTATATAAGAGTATCGAATTCTGGGTGAACCACTTGATGAGCCTTCGAGATGGCCCTTGATGTCGAGAACAACTTGAAATTCCGTGCTGACGTGGCAAACGTCCTGACTGTACCACTCTCGATATTCCACAGGGTATGTGATAACGGAAGCAAAAGGTATCAAGAAAGGCTGTATGGTGTAGTGGTTAGCACGTCGGACTTTGAATCCGTCGACCCGAGTTCGACTCTCGGTACGGCCTTACCTTTTTATGGAACAACTCTTGTGTGAATGATATATTTTTTCCATAGAACCATCTCTATCCCTTACCGTTCATTTACCTGTAGGTAATCATTGCAGAAGGCTTCGTCAGTGCTTAGATGGATTCCGAATTCTGACAGCTGTCCTATATAGCGTATTGTGCCACAACCTTTACGCCCATCATACTCAAAACCAATCGAAGCCCAGTCACCGTTTTGTACATTTAGTCTAGGTGCGAAACGACTGAGTTGCATAAAGTGTTCTCTACGAAGATCAGATGCTGTTTTCATGAAAAACAAGCGGTCAATCGCGCAACTTTCCCGGGTGCGTGTCATACAGCAGCGGGAGCCAAAAACTGCGAAGCCTAGCAAAATAGTTTTTTTTTATAAGTATTCTCTATGCCTCTTCGGCGTGCCGATGTGCATAGGCAATGTTGTCGGAATTTGCGGTCCTCGGTTGAACTTCATTTGTAACAAGTGGTGTAAACCAAGTTCATGCTGAGGCGGCTGAGCATCCAATCGACGGTATCGACCATTTAATATTCAGCCGCGTTGTGCACTTTTATTGGCATGTTTGGGATGAATACGCATTTAATCGATGACCTTTGTACTTCCGGCCGAAAATCTCAATACATTAAGAGAGAGTTAAGGGAGATCAAGTTACAACGAATCCTAACCTGCACTCCGCTCACAGCTTGTTCACTGCGGAGCTAGCGGGGAAACACCGAGGGCTTTTCGATAAGTGTCTCGCTGAACATCCCTCGGTACTATTACATACACTTATGTTCTTCAGCTCGACCAAACCGCTGTCAAAGCAAACTACGCGAAGAGTTTCGTAATTTAACAAAACGTAACCAGTAACGCAGGCTTCAGCACAAGACAAGAACGAAAAATCAGCTACAAGAAAAATTTTTACTATTATCAACAATTAGTGCCCATAAACTTACTTATCAGAAATATTAGACTATGACATACGGTGCAACATGCATATGGTATACAACTTACTAGCAAAAGTACAGTATTCGTAAAAGACACCTGCACAGATTGTCAGTAATGTGTGTTTTCGTAAAAGATCGCCACGTCAGTAAAGTAATTACGTTCATACCGGATCCAGCAGGAACTTTATATCTCACTGACTGCTCAGAATCAGACAAGGTACGGTGTCGTCCGAGGTGACATTGTTGGCCAAAATTCCTTCGCAGACCGCCAAATCCGATATCTGGGACTTATCCGCAGCAATCACTACTTTCTCCGCATTCTTCCCACTGATTCTCCCAATCTCGCATACATAAATATACTCAAGCAACACCTCCACACTTTGGCCGTCGATATTATAACGGATAAAGTGATTTACCGGTTACCTGTATGTCAAACATTTACTGATACATGTTCACCTGTTTCTGTAACTTTATCTACCATAGCCTTGATCTTAATAGCCGCTCACACATGCAAACACCATGGCCACTTACCGGCCTTGCTAGATTTGAGATTCTTTCGTTTCTCATTCTCGAGCGAGCTAGCTATCTCTTTCTCTTAACTGTTTTCTTTTTCTTACGAACGACTTTCCCACTGATCTGTTGAATAAACTTGAGTGTGACCTTCGTGTGTGTTTCTGAATTCTCCTGCGTAAGCCATCATAACCTTGTGTGACACCACCATAACAACCGACAACATACTGGTGCGCTTAACAGCAACCCAGTTGGAAAGGAATCTCATTCGTTGTTTCAATATCGACCAAGTCGCAGCGGGACGCCTTTTTTTCTTTCGTGTCATGCGTCAGCATAGCCGCAAAGACTGGCGAATGGGCCCTCAAGAGAAAGCGGTTGACGTTGAATTCTCTACCCTCGCTCGACTGCAAGACGAAATCTGCTGACGGATCGGAATCAAGGCGGTTTGCCTGGCGCTGTATGAAACTGCGACATCGTGCTGTGGCGCTCAGAGAGTTCACTGTTGGCCGACGGGCTCTTTGAAGTGATGACAGCAACAATGGCTAACGTAACATCCAGGTGATCCAAGATGTGCCGGAGTGGCAGCGGAAAACGTCCACTCCAATGTCATGCTGTCCAGACTCCAGAGTTACATTTAGTTCTGTACCCGTAAACCTACTATGAGGAAAGGAAAAGTATTCCGAAAACAACCGTTAATACCGATCGGTTAGGATCGATGATGCATGGCACAATTACTACAAGGCCATAAATACTAGTATCTACGTACAGCGGTATAGGAACCAAGTACTTATTTACCGGAAATAGATTTCGAGAAAACCTGCAGCAGGCGTTTGCTTAAATCAGCATCGATCTAACTTTGTCGATGGTCGTAAATTGTACGGTTTCCCGATCCGTGCATGAGTGCTCTGCTACTGCGTTCGGAGATTCCTCCATTATGGAAAGGATCGCTAGTCACTTTTAACTGACTGAATTAACATTTCAGAATTTAGTTTTCTTAACGTTTTCATTTTTGTTCACGCTACTTTGGTATTTAGCCGAGTTAGCTGTGGCAGTAACGCCAACGGCAATCAGCGGTGCCGATATTATTGTATCTTGGTGTACAGGGCAGCCACCTCAAGAAGTATTTCGCCAAATTGGCTGCCAGATGTACGTTGACTCCACCGGACTCCACCACAAAATAAATGATAAAACCTACCAACGTCATTCATTTTCTTATCAGTCTTGTAAGGGAGATTAGATTTTAGGATTTATCGCTTATAATTTGATACGTATGCTACAGTCACCGTACAGAATTGGTAATATTTTCCATAATTACAAAACATATTTTTTTGTGGTTAATTGGTAATTTGGTATGCTTCAGTGGCTGACAAGACCATTCACCGTAAGACAACTATTCATGATGAAATATTATCATGTTTCTAAGTTTCTTTTCTCTGTTGTTGGAACTGCAAAAGAAAAACATGCAGATATTATTTGTGTAGAATTATAAATTATTCACAGTGGAATGTTCTTTGGTTCACAGGCTCGAGGCGTCGGAATGGCCACAATCATGGCAGCAGCCAGTAAATTCCAGGAACCCAGCATTCCCACTGAAACGGCCACCTTCGCCATGGGCTGCTTCTGGGCGCCTGAACCGATTTTCGGGGGGAAGAAGGGCGTGATCCGCACCAAAGTAGGCTACACAGGAGGCACCAAACAGAATCCGACGTACCGCAGTCTGTAAGGCAGCCAACGCACTTTTCCCGTTTTTACTGAATTTGTGTGAAATTTGTAATTTATTTCTTGTCAGCTTTTTAAGAATTTGCGGGTTCCTCATTTTAATTGTTTAACAATTGCCTAAAATAAGTGATAATCCTGTACTGATCCATTGTTTGCACTGTGTTAGGTTTTCATTTGAGTTCTTTGTTGTTTTCAATTGTTTTGTGACTTTTGTTGTTCGAATTGTAATTTGTACTATTCCAGTTTTTATGATTTTATGCAGTGTTTTTTGAATAATCTGGTTTGGTATTGATTTGCTTTTAATTGTGAATTATTTATGCACTTTAAATTATGTTTGTTTTAATCGATTTTCGAGAAGCTTCTTTAAGAAAGCACAGAATTTCTATTTATTTTAGCGAGGGGATTTTATTCGTAATTTAAATAAAATATGCCGTTTCCCTATTTTTGAATCGGTTACCGTTTTGTCATTAAATTTTTTGTGGTTGTTTTCCGCGATTATTTTTGACATTTTGGAATTGCGTTTAATTGTTTTGCAATTAGTTTCGTTTTTGGTGGTTAATTTTTATTAATCGATTATTATTATCTTGTAATTCATTTATTAATCTACTTAGTTTCAATCTGCTGTCTAATCCTTTTGAATTTGATTGGGACTATTTCTTGAATTAAATTTACAATTTATTTGCAACAACCGTTCAGTGAAATTGATTCAGTTGCGTTTTTAGTGGCGATCACACGGAAGCGATTCAAATCGAGTTCGATCCAACGCAGACCGATTACAAGAGTATGCTGCATGTGTTTTGGGCGGAGCATGATCCTACATCGAAACACAAGGCCCAGTACCGCTCGGCCATCTTCTACCACGATGAACAACAGAAGAAATTAGCCGAGCAGACAAAACAGGAATATCAGGCCAAATTCAAACGACCCATCGTGACGGACATTGAACCGTTTGGAACGTTCTACAATGCTGAAGAGTGAGGAAACATAGACATTATTTTAATTAATTTTGTTGCGCAATTGTTTTTAATTATTAATCGATTTAATTTTGAATTTTTAAATAGATATCATCCATTTCTTTATTTTAGTTTACGTATATTTATTTCAATTTATTTATCATTTATTTTAGTTTTATTTATTTTTTTATTATTCAGTTTTGTATTTATTTTTCTATTTCTGTTTGAATATCACCGTTGATTCATTGCTTCAGCGCAGCTCATTTTGTTATCGAATTTGTGGAATATATATGTTTATGTCTCTTTTCCACTTGGAACTTCGTTGTTCTGTAAGTTTCGATAGTTGTGATATTTGTTTGGTTAAGCTGTTTTAGCCTTTTAAAAGATTTTTAATTTTCGGCCAACACGATTCAGATGTTGCTTGAAGCGTACGTATTCTTTATATGCTATGCTTTATGTCTTTAGACTATCTTATTATAACAATCAGGTAATATTTAAAAAAAATTTTAATATAAAATAAACATAAATTTATTATTTTTAATTTATTATTAATATATTTTTAAGATTTTTTGTTTTGTAATACATTTTACGTTAATAAATTAATTCATGGTCTCTTTTACCGGAAGTATTTCTTTTCTGTTCATGTAAAATTGTTCGCTTCTGAATGGTTTCGTTTACGAGTTTAATGGTCGAAACGTTTCAGAGTTGTGTGTAATTCTCCTAGGATATCATGCCTTATTAACAAAAATATCTTTGTTTAATCAGAAATTTGCTGTAAGGAATTTTAACCAAAACTTAAAAATTAAAGTCTTCAGTTAAATTGATTACCGGAAAAATGGTTTGATGTTAAATTTGTTGGTTACGCATGGATATTTTTCCGTATATTTTTTTATGCCATTTTAATCGGCAAAATGCCCAGAAATAATGTTGACACAATAAAAATTCCAAACAAAAAAACTTATCCCAATTAGCGCTCATTTTTGTGTAGTTTTTGTATTTTCATGGGATTCTTTGTACAGTTTTATGCGTTAAATATTTAGTTACAAACGTCTTTTGGCATGCTTGCAGTTATCACCAAAAGTACCACCTACGGGAGCATGTCTCGCTGTACGACAGCCTCAACTTAACCGACGCCGAATTGATCCGCTCGCACGTGGCCACCCGCCTCCACGGCTACCTGTACGGATACGGCGCCAAGGACAAGTTTGACGCGGACGCCCGTGACTGGCAACTGACCGACTCCCAGATTGACTACATCAAGAAACAAATGGCCAGTCCCCGGGCTATTGAATGTGGACTGTAATACTCTTGATTAATGAATTGTGATTTTCGGCATTTCTTCGTCGTTGTAGTGATTTTGATTTTATTGTTTATGTGTGATTTCATTATCGCTTATTCTGTGGTGTTAGTTTTATTTGCTTTTGATTGGTTTTCATGTTTTAATCCGTTTTATTGCAGCTACCGGCGTTTACGCAATAGTTTGAATCATTAGTAACGGTTTTTTTCCAGTGTAGCTTGTTGTGCTATTGTTTACAGTCTACCGATGATGTTGGCCATTAAATTCGTTTTTTTTGTTAACTCCCTTCATCCGGATGGTTTTGACTGAACCGAATACACAGCCACTTCCAGCCCCTTCCAGATAAACGGGATCAGATTGGATATTTAAAAACATAACGTTTCGTAGCGCGCAGTTGTCTGGCTACAGTGCGATTAGTGTGAAAGGAAAGCTCTATACGCCACTTCCATCGAAACGCATTTTCAGCTTAGGATTTCGTATTAATTTTCGTTCGGATACTTTCGCCAACACCCCGTAGACAGTCGACTTCCGTTTGCAGTTTGCACCGGAAGCTTTCCGGGAAATCCAGAAAACAAATGTATGTCCGGAGGAAACTGGTTGTTTAGAGCGTTTCGGCAAATGCCTCGAAACTAGCGTGGAACTAGCTGTTCATTCGGCTTCGACAACGTCCCCGTTTGAAACCGACGAATGTCATAGCAGGCTGCAAATGTGTTAAGATGGTAGTTGTTGGTGTGGCTGTAGCTATTGATTGTTGGAAGGAGACCAGTGGATGTAGCGACTGCCTGCAGAACTGGCGAGAGTTCATCAATGTGTATGGGATAACGCCGTAATTGACGTGATGTCCGCTCACTGTTGGAGACAGCTGCTACCGGCCAGAAGACCGAAGCGCGGTTGATGAGCAGTGACTTCGACGTATGCCGGAGAAAGGCTGAATGCGTGACCATCTAAGTTATCCAGGAACTGGCTTGATGATCCGATATTTCGTATCGATGTTGGAATGTGGCCTGGTGCCAAACTAGTTGAGCAACACGTTTGTACAAATTGCGGTAATCTTGTTGCAGAGGATGGCCTTCATGGACTGTCGTGCAGACAAGCTAGCGCTTCATGGGAGCAGAGGCACAATGGCGTAAATGACGTTACACTGCGGACCTTAGTCTGCGGTCTCCGTGAAATGCGGGTGTGGAGACCTATCCGGAGCCAGCTGGGTTCGTTCGTGAAGACGGGAAGCGGCCGAATGGGCTCGCAAGGTTGAGCTGGTTTCGAGAACAGCCCCTCGTTTGGGATGTAACTATTCGGGATACGGTTTGTGACACATACATCAGCGCCACGTCCAAAGTGCGGGAGAAGCTGCTGAAGAGGCGGCCGTGGCCAAACGACACTACTATCGCATGATTGTGGATCGTTGTGCCTTTGTTGCGCCAGCTTGCGAGTCTTTCGGAGTGTAGTGTTGTGAGTCTCCAGTTGTTTTGTATAAGGAAATCGGTAAAAGGTTGTTTTTATGGACAGGAGAAAGCAGATTTACTTATTTTTTGTTTCCGCTCTTGAGCTGGAAGTTATGCGCGGCAATGTTAGTTTGATTTTGGCAACTGTTCCTTCGCGCGTTAACTGAGATAAGTTTTTTATTTGAATTTGGAATTTTTAGTGTGTCAACATTGTTCGACAGTGTCAAGAATTAAAGTGCAAAATCCGAAGGTCACTGGGCATATATGCGCCATCTGCAACCCGTGGTTTACAAATTGTAGCAAGCAATAACATTTACAATCCCCAGTTTTTGCTCAAAATGTTTGGACCTTCAAAAAAGTTTAATCATGAGCAGTAGCACTTCACTGCAGCAGTCCTACCCTTTCGACAATCAGATGACTGGTTCTTATTGACTCAGAACTATCGCCTAACGCAGACGTCAATCACAGTAAAGCAACGGTGGGAAAGGCTGGAATGAGCAATCCACACCGACAGGTTGTCTGCCCGGTGAGGCAACAAATACCGTGTTCCAGAAAACGCTTGAATAACCTGATCAGATCAAACAAAAAAAAATCTGAAAACGGACCCCATCCTGCCAAAACTTTGTTGATAAACATCCAGTTATGGCTGGTATTCCGGGTGGAAGAGATTAATATTTTCGCTGGCTGAAACTTTAACTTTAAGTACAGATAAGTATCTCGTTTCTGATTCTCTCACTCGGTTCGGAGGCACGTATCACTATTAGCAATAACGCAGATCACCGTGCTGTTCATACCGTTGCTGTTGTTGACCTTTCTGCACTGCCACGCCGAAAAATGAATTTTTACACGAAGTATTCTTTTAAGGCTAGACTCCGGTCATTTGGGAGGTTTTGCGCGAAAGAGGGCCATTGCATCGGTGGAAACAAGCGACAGAACCCATATAATCCTTTTGAAAGTGAAAAGATGGAACTCCATTGTTCTTTTGTCCGTTTGTGCG
>JAQGAU010004492.1:0-11548 GCA_034698045.1 Paramacrobiotus richtersi | reverse complement strand
TTACGAAGCTGGCCAGGAGATGATGAATACTTTCCGGTGTGAAGTGCTGTTGAAGCTGGTCGTTGCTTACTGACGCAGTATCATTTTTTTCGTTGTGCTGGGAATGTTTTTGATTGTGTACAATTGATTCATTTGACAAGAAAAACCAAATTTATGCGGTATTTATGCTTGAGAGCGAACATAAACACACGATAGAAGAATTTAGTTTTGAGCCCTCAGCCACTTGACGAAACTCAGCCGACATCTGTTCTTTGTACGAATGTGCTGTAGTATAAGTTTTGAGTATTGCTCAATCCGCTGGCATTGGGTTTGTAACTTTGTTGAACAGGGCAACGAACTGACCTTTGGTCAGGGCCAGTCCCTGTAATCTCGCTTTGGCTTCCGAGCTCAGGTTTGCTTGTCAGTATACTTGAACACTGTGTTCCGACGTCCACACGTTCGCCCCAGTACATACTTTGGGAAACCGGAAACGAGCTCGCAATATACTGTAGTGCCCTTGGATCGGAATGCAGAACAAGGGAGTTTAGGACCACTGCTAGGCTTTCGAACAGTCAGGTGTCTTCCGTGTAATCTGATATGGGAGTCGCACTGAAATCCAGACGTCCTTCCTCAGGAGCGGTGGCAGAGCCGTAGAGTGTTCCCGTAGGGGGATGCGGTGTGGAAGTATCGGAAATGGTGCTTTGTTGCTGCTTTGGTCGATTGCGTTGGAGAGATGGTAGCCGTTGTTAGACGCGTACGGGAAGCTGAGATTGACAAACTTTGATGTCGTTCTGTCCAGATCATGAGTGGTGTTATTCTTGGTGTCGTTGTTTCCGATGCTAATATGGCCGATGTCGTTGTTGTCTCCGGTGTTGTTACATTCGAGGATGACATAGTTGAAAGTGAACGTGGTGGCGATTGCCGTTCTGGACGTCGTACGTCCTGTGGATATTAATGCTGTTCAGCCCCCAAGGGTCAAAATGCATGACTGTTAAACTATTTCCCACGGTCAGCGACTTTAATTTGCGGAAGAGGCAAGAAGGACATGCCAGACTTCTGACACTATTCATACTTCTTACAACTGCATCATATATGCAGATGCTGCATACATGTATCGACCTTGCCGCGTCGCGTCGGCGGCCCAGGGTCAGCACTGCAAAAACCGTTCTCCGTGTTTTAATGATAATATGTTGGCTAAATTGTACAACCAACGTTCTGTTCTAGATCTGCTGTTTACTGACCAATTTTTCAGTTCCTCTATTGGGTCCGAAGTTACATAAATACAAATCATACAAGGTTTATACTGTCAGCGGTATGAGAAAACGTTTCCTAGCTGTTTTGAACTTATTTAGAATTAATCGACCTAAGAGAAGGTCCTCTATACTCCGCCAAAACGGTTTTCATGTCATGTTGTAGCTGTCGGTCGGTCGGTCACGACAAAAAATAAAAAATCTATTTATTGCGGTAATAGTTAGAGGGCGCAGCTCTGCGGTCAGTTTTAACGAAATCTTCTATTCCTTGACCTTCCTTTTCGTTTTGGTTCTTTTCCTTCCTTTAAATGCAGCCATCGGAGATCGCGTGCTTTTACTTAGTTAATTCTGCTCCGAATTCCTGTTCGCCCTTAGCAGGCAAATACGAAATTTTCTTGTATTTACGTGTTTGACTTGACCTACTTATTATTGTTAAATTACGAAGCTTGGATGGCGTAATCCGGCTGCCAGTATTATTATAAAGCCATACCACAGCTCCGCGAGCTCTATTGCGCTGTGGCCATACCATATAGTTTCGAAGAACAATACAAGCCAAATAAAGCAAAAGCAAAGTACGGCTGTATTTTTTTTATCGATGGTACGTTAATTATAAGGATATCGATGATACTCCTACATTTCCATACCGTCGACCGACGATCTTATCGAAACATTTCATGAACAATCCAGCAAGAAGAATGTTTTCACTGAATACTCGTAGAAGTACTGATCCTGATATTCTGAACAACACCGAATTTCGCATACGCGATGTCGCGGCCGTGCTCATATCAGAGATTTGCAGTTATTTAGAAGTCCACGACCAAAGGAATGCAAAAAGGTAAAAGATGTGTCAACAAATAAATTTGCGCGCATATTCGTAACTTCGTATGCGTTTGCCTAAATCAGATGCCCGGCCCCAGCCATTTTTAGTAAAGGTGCGTACCTGCAGATGTGCAAGTACGGATCTTGCAGGTTTTCATTAATGGTAGCATCCTGACAGATCAGTGGTGTTTGTTACTCGATATGCTCGTATATAAAAATGTTGTATTTGCAGGGTATGCAAATGGTGGAGAATGAATCTTCCCGAAATGTTTTTGTCCAGACTGATCGACATGGATAGCTCAAAGATGCTCAACCAAACAGACGATTTTCTGGAACATACGTTAAGCAGGCAACTAGAGAAAAACACGAAGATTTTGGTGTTACGAAACATCGTCGCTAATTATAAGAAGAACACATTCGGTATTATTGCGAATGTTATCAAGCAGAAACATGCCGACTTGATACAGTTAACTCTCAAGGACTGCGAGGTGCGAAGAGATTTTTCTGCGGATCCTTATTATTGGACGCATCCGGAGCGTATCACTCCTTATATGGTGCATGGGCTGATTTTTGCTACAAAAAAGCTTGTTCTGGAAAATTACATGATGCGAGATGCTCTATGCGTTGCTTTCAACACGTTCGATGACCTAATGCCTCGCGACCCCCGTTTTCCCGATACCGGCCGGCTTCGGCCTAGAACGCCATTGGTTCTGACCCGGTGTGAATTCGACCGCACCAAGTCCTTGCACCCGAATTACCATTCGTTTATCATGGCGTTGAACAGTAACTGCCCTGAAATTTTTCCCGAGTGTCGGGACGACGTTGTGCAGCTATACAACTCCTGGATCCACAGTGAAGCAGAAGAGAGCGCGTGGCGGTCCCTGGGCATGACCATTAAATGGTAATTTAGGATGCAAAAATTTCTCCTGTATATCTGCGATGATAGCCGGTGTCGCAGTATGCTTAATGTTGGTCGTCACATGTTCGTTTTGTAGCTTCAATGAAGGGGTGCCGGTTACCAGTGCAGATTTGGATGGGAATGTTTCAACCGCTCTACGACAGCTGGACCCACTGACCTTCAACAAACTCACTATATACGCTTTGCATTGCTTGTATTTTTAATGTGGCTGTTTTCTATAATGGTTGACAGTTCATACGCTTGACCTGAGAATAATCCAGAGTTGTATCGCAAATAATGTTAATTAAGTGTTTTTTAAGTGCCCCAGGAAAGGTAATAATATTATGGTAAGTTCTCCTTCTTTATCGAAAGTGCTGTTGAAACTGATAGTTGCTTATCGTTTTTTTAGTTTGCAAGATCGTTTTTTATGCTATGCTGGGACTGTTTTTGATCATGCGCAATCGATTCAGTTAAACGTGTAACTGACAAGAAAAACCAAATCTTTATTGTTATTGATTTTATTCTCACGAGCGAACAAAGAGTCACGATAAAAAAATATAATTAAATAATATCTGCTTGACAAATTCAGCCGACATCCTGTTGTTTCTGCGGTAGTATGAGTTTCAACGTATTGCTCAATCCACTGACATTGAGTCTGTTCAACAGTGCAACGAACTGACCTTTGGTCAGCGCCAGTCCCTGTAATGCAGCTTTGACTTCCGAGCTCAAGTTGCTTTGCATGAGAGATTCGGTCAGTAACTTGAACACCGTATTCTGACGTCCACGTTCGTCCCAGTACATACTCTGGGAAACCGGAAACAAACTCCCAATATAGTGCCCTTGGATCGGAATGCATATTGCAGGACCAGAGAGTTTAGGACCACTGCTAGGTTTCGGGACAGTCGGAGTAGTTGCATTAATATAATGTGGTATTGGAGTCACGCTGAAATCCAGGCTTCGTTCTTCAGGAGCGGTAGCAGAACCGTAGAATGTTTCTGAAAGGGGATGCGGCGTGGAAGTGGTGGTACCGGGAGTGGTGCTTGTTGTTGTTGTGGTCGACTGCGTTGTAGAAATTGTAGCGGGGGAAACTGAAGCTGATGTTGTTGTTTCCAGTGTTGTTGTACTTAATGTCGTCGTTTCCGGTGTTGTTGTGGGTAATGTCGTTATCTCCACTGTTGTCGTACCTGACGTCATCGTTTCCGGTGTTGTTGTAGATGATGTCGTTGTTTCCGGTGTTGTTACAGTCGAGGTGGACGTGACTGACGTGGACGGGGTGGTTGTTGTCGTTGTAGACGCTGTACTTCCTGTGGATGTTAATGCTGTATATTCCAAGTCCAATGGGCAAAATGGCGCACACTCCGGAGGAAGTGTGAACGTGGTAGACGCTGTGGCTTTGGTTGATGTCGTGGTCACCGGTGTTGTTATCGGTTGCCCGATAAGGATATCTTGCGGGGCATCCGGTATTTGGTCCATAAATAACGACCCGTCGTCCATGTTTCGGGGACTGGTATTTGGGACAGTACTACTAGTTGCATCGGTACTGGTGCTGAACGCGTAACTGGAAGTATACTCAGATGTACTTGAAGAGTACACAGACTCGTCTGGCCTTGTGGTGCTGCCGGTTTCAGCGGTGTTCAACAGGGCGATTAACGCTTCCGTAGTTAGGTCGATGTTCAGACGCAGTTTAACGTGATTGTTATTCAAATGTAAGGAGACCGGTGGAATCGGTGCATCTACCGGAAATGTGGCATTGATGCCCATATCGGTTATATTAACTTCTGGAATTTTGCGAAGACTTTTGGCTTTGGTGTCCAACATGGATCGGAGAGAAGGTTCCTTTTTTGGTGTAAATGTTGCTGATATCGTTACGTCATTTGTAGCATTTCGCTGCTACAACGAACGATTTATATATTAATGGCACATATGTATGCTTAACAAGCGTTGAACATGGTGTGTAGAATTTAGGGTACCCTAAGTTATCGTACACTTTCAAAATTCTATATATAGAATTTTAAATTGGAAATGAAGCTACATAGCTTCATTTCCAAAAATCATTAAAAGAAATTTTGTACGCACCGTAACAGCGGTTGTTGTTTGCATATACCGAAGTACAGTTTAATGATTATATAGATAAATGAACCTGTACTATGTACAGTCTACTTGTGTAAGACATATACAGAAAAAAACAATGTATAAGAAGCTTACCTCTCCTTGATCCTCCTGCATTGTTACCGCGGTCTGATTTGATATCGGCGTACGTTGTGCATATCCGCATAGTCCGGTAATACTCGCCGAGGCCGTAATTATGCCGACAAATAAGACGAATTTTGCGCAGGACTCTCCTTCTTCAGCCGGCATCTTTCGGCGAGACCGGAAGCTGGGCATATGGCAAATGAATATGAAATTTTTTAAAATATCCGAAATATGACAATTAGATTCTGAGATTTTTAAAGATCTCAGCAGGCTCGTGTTTTTCTACATGGAAATGAAGGCAGCCATGTACATATTGTGCACGACACAAAACTGAAATTTGTCGGCAAACATTTGCATTTTTTAATTATATCGCATCATGAGACCGATCATGCCTTGTCGGTTCGAAATAGTAGGTGTTGAAGTAGTTTCGGTGCGGTTGAACAATTGTTTATGCCTTTCGCAAGAACTGCAACGGCAAGTCAGCAATAAAGTGAAATTTAAACTAATTTTTTTGTTTCTTGATAGGCTGCATCATGGTTTTTGATGTCAAGTGTCGAGTGATAACTGATCTCATCCGGACAGATTGATTATGACAATAAATTATGCCAGTTTGTCCTCAAACCATTGCACTTGAACTATTTCCCTTTTGGTCCCATCTGTGATTATCACAACGGCTAAGGGAAAATATTGTCTACCGAACTCAAATGAATGTCTTGGCCTTTTTGCTTATACATATATGAAAATAATCTAACTGTTCAATATTTCACATATGCATGCTAACTTAATAATTCAAGAATTCTTACTACGTATATCTTTGATATTCAGGTTACGGTTTGTAAAAACCGTCCTCATTCTGCTTAAAACACTAAGACTAGAGCCTAAATCATATCATACTGCAAAATTACATTCATCAGTTTAATTGCAAAATTTACGCTATACCAGTATACGTACACTAGTGTATACCGCATCTGGTTGATGATTGATCGGTGCAGCTTTGCAATGCCGTCGCGACGTAGTCATCGCGGTAGTTAATTAATTAAGTACTGCTAGATATATTCGATATTCGACAGCTATTAATACATATTAGTGACCATTTAAAAATCATATGTTTTGCTATTAGAAAATTAATAAGCTTGTGTTATCCGTGTCATAAGTGTTCTGTATACTGCCCTTTGCCACGATTGGAAGTACTTATTTCACTGCAGCACCGGTTTTATCCGACCATAAAATGATTATTAAAGGCATGTACCTACAATGTATAGAACTAGCCTTGCCGCAGAATTAGAAAAGGTGAATTTCTTGTCCATATAGTCAGCATCGCATCATTTCATTCCTATCAAGCACCTATACAATAGATAAAATTACCGATCATATTGTATGTGTGTCAGTTTTCTCGGACACAACATTGGCCTATTGATCATGACTCGTGAGAAAGTACCAAAGACATCTCCCGCAAGCAACTTTACGATTTCTCGGTCATCACCTAGAATGTCGTATGCTATATGCGGAAGTGAGAGCGCAGATTTGTGTGACAAAGTGAGTTTTTGCTTAAGTCGACTGTTGTGTCCGGAAGAGGGATTTCACTTTCTAAGAGCAGGAAAAAGGGCATCCAGAGATGGATGTAATACGGATTGTGATTTTGGTCGCCACCTTTCCTTGTCTTATTTTTGCACAGAAATTTGATCTGGACGGTAAGTCCGAATAAATTTCACCCTTTTATCCTGGTTATTCCTTACCGAGTATAGCTTTGTTCTTCATATTGTGCCAGACTATACTGTATCGACGCATGTTTGTATCGGTAAAATCTGTACTTACAAATTAGTTACTCGCTTAACTGGAGGCTGCATATCGACGGATAACAGTAATATTTCAGAGAGCGGTAAACTCAAAAGGTTCAATTTTTGATTCACTTAATGCGTTATGTACATTCATTGTCAGTGTGCAGCACTGGCATCGACCACTACATATACAGCCCATTTTTATTCAGCTAGTACGAATGTCAACCTTATTGCATTACAAATTATTATACAAAACGATTTTCTGGTTGCGCATAAAAACCTGACGGGGTCAGTTATAATTAGGCAGAATGAAAATGGTGTAATCAGTGCTTTTTCAATTCCAGCGGCCGCTATGTTAACCGAAATGTCCAAAGCACAACTGGGAAACCAAGCCTCAAAACTACCTAACCCCGGCGTTCCTGCCAAGGCTCCGCTAGTGCCTGTTAAGCCGGTTAAAGCTGCTGTAGTTATACCCGTTCCTGGAGGCGTAACCTCAGCCACAGTCGTCACCGTTCCTAGTGTGTCTATTGGTTCAAAATCGGTTGCCGCTGCTAAATCGGTCGCGCCATCCAACACCAACATCGTCCTCACATCACCCGGTCAGGACTCATCCGGTTTTCGGCGCGCGCCCGCGAAAGGCGGTGCGGCTGCTGCGGCTACATTATTTCCTAGTTCTATCGGTGGCCCGCAACCACTCCCTATTCATGACAGCATATTCCCGTCAGCACCTTTACTCGCGCCGAATCAAGTAGGGCCGCAGGGAGTACCGCTGGTCGGCGGGGCTGGAGGAGGCGCCGGTGGGGCTGGTGCTGCCGGGGGTGCGGGAGCTGCAGGCGGAACCACGGCAAAACCACCGCCCACTACCACTTTTCCCGGATATTTGGTTGGGTCACCGTATCCTTTCGTGCTACCACCTCCGGACATTCCGTACTTTGGCTCTAAATGGAACGGACCTTGGGGGTAAGTTGCGTTATTACATATTCAGCATAAGAGCAAGTTAATTATATTTAATTACATTATATATAGGGATATAATACCCTGCATTGTAGAAAGAAACATATATATAGCACATCTCACAAGATGCCGGCACTTGGTCTACATCGCAGTTATACAAATATCTATGCATTTGTACCCAAATGGCAACACCAGAAAGAACCACTTACCACAAAAATATAGTAATGCACAAGTCTGTGTTTTAATTCTGCGTAATTGAAGTGAACTCGTGGTATGTGCGTGTGTACTGTACGCACCGCATATCTGTGGTTGTGGTAACCGAAGAACGGTTTACATCTTTTTAGTTATCCTGTTGGACATTACCAAGCATTCCGCGGTACCGGACAGTATATCACGCATTACAGTTATTATCCTCTTTCCTACTTCGGTTCCCTAATGGCTCCCTTTGCTTATGGTATTTCTGGAAGACGGTAGTCCAAAAACGTCTATATATTTTGAAACGGGCTGTTTCTGTTCGGTTTTAATGCAATCGTCATAATTTTAGTTACTGATTCTGTTTTTTGTTTGCGAAAGTGTTTCACATTGTGTGACCGTGCTGTAATTAATATTATAATAATGCAATAAAAAAGCGGTGGAATGCAAATTGAATGGTTAGTAATGATGTGCCTAAATCCAGAAATTAACACATCCGTTTTCAGCAACAAATGCACTGTACACGCATTTTCTTCAATCACATGCTTACTACTAAATATACTTACAAGAAGTTGTCTGAGACGAGTTAAATATACATGAGCACTATTCAAAATTTAACGCTTGCAAAAATAAAACGAATCCACGAGCTATATGAATAATACTGCCACGGTCAGTCGCGAATTCGCAGTATATACCCATAATTTTTGCTTGCACTTTATAGAGACAGCATGCCACTTCGCAACAATCTGCGCCAGCTAAAGAAATATAGAGTAAGAACGGCTATATCAAACTTAACAGAAAAACTTGGGATTTACCAAGCGGAACATTGTAAACCAAGGAAAACTACAGTACCAAGACATAGCATCTTCGGAAGCAAGAGTATCACAGTTGTTACAGTATCTGCCCTTATGTAGAGATAAAAGTAAAACAGTGCCCGCACTTACGAATTCCATCCATAAGCAAAAGGTTTTAACATGCCCAACGTGGAGTCTTGGAAAGTTTTAATCATATGCTTCTCATTCTTGCCTCCGACCATGATAATCCTCCCCGTGGCAAATATCAGAAAGCACATTCCAAATCCACCCTTATCCACAAATCCATCCTTCCCCTTCTTCTTCTCCGGTAAATGCGTCACCGCGCCAAACGTATCCTGATCCAGATACGTGTTATCTGGGTACTTCTCCGCAAAGCCCGTAATATCCACATGCACCCCCAATTCCATCATAGCCGTCAGATTCTTGGCCCGGAAATTCCGTTTCGTTATATCCGGGTCAAAGCCGCACATTCTGAGCACTTCCAAGGTATTCCGTGCCGCGATCAGGGCGTTTTTTATCGTGGCTACACCGGTGATAACAAACTTGCCGTTCTCAAAAATAGCCACCCGACACTCGGATTTCGGGAATGTGAGAACGGCATTGTGAAACCAGGTGGGATCAAATGTACAACAGCGCACTTTGGAGTGCAGAGCCTCTAATGACACGTGACATTTCGCGTCATAGGTGGCAACGACGGATATGAAGGCGAATTTGAAAGGGTCATTCGGATTGGCACGAGCGTTGGAGTTGTTGGGAACAGGTTGGGGTTCTTCTGTTAGGAGAGTGGTGTTCTTTGGCGGCACCGTTGGAGGCGCTGAAAAAGCATACCTAAGTGTAATAATTTCTGTGCCAATGATTATCAGTTAAACTGAAAGTCTAGAATGTTCGAATATCATTGCGCAGGTTCTGATACCGATCTTGTAGTAACAGTTCTCCGGCAACGAAATCTTTCCGAGTCATACAATAATGCCGGAAACTAAAGCTGCCGTTGTGATCTTTTACTTATTCCTTCATCATAATTCATTTGTCAACTAATATTGCAAGAGAAAAGCAAAAAAATTTCTGTCATGGGGATTTGAACTGGGAGTATTGGACTGCCGTTCAAGCACTGGCACAGCTTATCTACGAAGTGCTGTATTACAGCAGCGTGGCATACCACCAAATCACGCGTAAAACTTCCTGTCGCTGTTAAAAAAAAATTCACGCAATTCTAAAACTTTGCTACAACACATTTCGAATTCATGATCACTACCCAAAATAATTCCTGAAACGAAATAAACAGGCGAGGAATGATAAGATGCACACTCACTTTAATCAATTAGCTGGTAAAAAACCACTGATTTTTAGTAATTATAAGGGAAGCCGTATAGCTGAATAATCCCTACAGTTTTCACTAAATCCTAGTCTTCATAAACATTAACAAGGAGGCAAATAATCGGAATCTAAGGATTCGTTCTTCCTTGACTTGTGTTAATTATGTTTCATTCAGACTTACGGACAACGCGATTCTTTCCAGCGGGATGGTTCTCCTCAATGGTCCTGGAAACAAATTTCGTCAACTTGTTCAAAGCCGCCTGGCTGTTCACCCCCAGTAAATCCTTATCCAACCCTTCCAGTGTAACTTCAACATTCTCTGCCGTGAGAACCTCGTCCAGTTCAATGCTGGCAGGGTCCACGTCCTCCAGCAACCCTTCATCAGCAACTTCATTCTGATCAGCGTGCACCTCTTCTTCTACTAGTGCTTTTTCCAACTCATCTACCGTCTCCTTGCGAATAAACATGCCCACTTTACCATATGGACCGAACTGCTTTTGGGTGAGCTCATCAAGGAGTGACGCAATCGAGGTAGTGGAAGGCCGCGGAGGCTCCCCGAGACTGTACTTAGTGCGGATCTCCTCGACTTTTGAATTGATTAAGTTGCACATGGAGTCCAGACCATCCTGACGTGACGGTGTGGCGATGAGTTGTTGGATATATCTGCTTAATGGCGGGGGAGGAGGCTCGTTAACTGTATCGTTGGAATCTTCGATGGTGTCCAAATTCGAAGCGAGCTCTGGTAAACGGAATTTGTGAGAATAAAGTCACTAAAGTGAACTTATGACATTACAAAGGGCTTAGTGGTTGTAGACTAAGCGGATGTGAAAGCGCCGTGCCTTGTTAACTGTTCTTACAGACTTACGGCTTACCGTATCGAGTCTCCGATTCCGTATCACTCCCGATGACATTGATCTCGTCCTCCTCGAGCGCTACTGAAGCAGTCCGCTTGTTCGATACCGTTTTATTCCTCGTCGAAGGCATGGATGGATTATAAATAATGATATCAGAATTAAGAATCCTGAATTTTCCGGCTGTTGATTACGACTGCCTCACTACGCTGGGAAACTTGAGAAATTAACGGAAAAAACAGAACAGTTGACTGAGTTTAGAAAAGCTGAAGCAGTTTGAAATCAGAAATCCTGTCATCTCTAAGTTTGTAACTGTTTAGCAGGAAACCGTAAGTCGTGTGCGGTAGCTAGTAATCGCAGAAAGCAGACGTTTGTGTAGCAAGGATGTGACGTCACTGCGAACTGCAAAATTTGTTTACTTATTTGCCATTATCGTCCTCACTTCTCAAATAACAGCCGCTTTCACGGTGGAAGTGGGCCAGAGTGAATCTGGGTTCAAAAGTCA
>JAQGAU010004491.1:0-11548 GCA_034698045.1 Paramacrobiotus richtersi | reverse complement strand
TCTACGACCAAAGGAGGTAAAACTGCAAGTAGAGATCATACAAAAATTTCGTTAAATTTGTTATTTGTACATAAAGTCGTTGCAGTGTCAAATATGCACTTGAAACGGCCTCGAGTGTTTTGTTTTATTGAAATACTGGACTGCTAATCTCTCCCATTACAGAGAAACAAGCCGAAACATTCACTCTCTACAAACCTTATTCGGTATTAAAAACCGCCCGGGTGACCTTTAACAAATTAACGAACAAGCAATGTATGGATAAGTGTGTGGCAGAAGACCGCTTCGTATGTCAGTCCATCTCCATTTGTGGCTACGGAGACTGCTCTTTGACCGAGTACCACGGGGACGAAATAGTGGTGAAAGGCGGTGATATTCTTGCCAATCACTCCCATTGTGCTATTTGGACCCGTATGTACAATGCAATCTACAAAGCAATTAAACCTCTGATAATCAATTACACGTTGACATAGGTGTATGGACCAATGAATACATCAAGATTTCTCCAGCTTTTTTCCGCTCCCTGCCACCAGTGACTTCATCAACAGACTTGACCTTTGTGGAGAAAGAAGAGACTTGTGCAAAGCAGTGTTCCTTTTCATCAGCAGCGGATGATTGCGAATCTTTCGTGTTCTGTCCAAAAGATCAATCTGGCAAATCCACTTGCACTTTGTATAATCAGCATGTTTTTGACCAGCCTATCGAGAATCCGGCGGAAGAAAGCAGCAATGTAACTTGTTCTTATTACACTCGTAAGTTACATTACATTCATCCTGTAATCTTATTTTCATGGAATTTCTTGTGTCTGGTAACCAACGTAGACGTTACTTGATTACCTTGGTGATATCTTTACAGAGAATTATTTATCCAGTTTCAAATCCCTTCACGGATTGTCATTGACCAAGCGTAGTGACCACGAAATTGCCGAAATCGAAGTCTCCGCTCGACTGGGCGACTGGCGGTGCGCTAAAGCTTGCATCGACATCTTGGGCGATAATGGCTGTCTGTCCATGGAAGTTTGTTCGGGCAACACCGGAAACATTGCACGCGGTTCAGATTCTACACAACGGTGTCGGTTTTCATCGGTTTATGTCACTACCAACAACAAAAAACCATCCAACATTACATATTCCAATGGTGACTGCACCGTGTATTCACGTAAGTTGTTACGTTTAACGGAATCGCCACTGCGGTATTTTCCGCAAAAGCTGCGGTTTATGCAACTATCGTTATGTAACTGTATGTAGATAGACATTTAACTGATTGGTTATGATAATATTTTGGTCAACTTCACTACACAGCAACCAATAAGTATAACAGCAGACGTAATATTCAAGACAAATATTATTCATCGTCGCTAAAAGTACCACGAACACAAAGGCCAGTTGATTATGCAGTTAACATGTATGTAGTAGGGTTATATTGTTGATTGTCTAAGGGCATCAAAATTACGAAACGTCACCGGTTTGTTGTAATCCTTGACAATAAACGATACATCGATCAGAAACTTTTCTCAATGCATAGAAAAATCGGAATTTGATAAGATTTGACCTTTCTACAGGAACAAAGTATCTGGATGGAAGTCCGGTTACTGCGCGGACCAGCGCAAGTCAAAAAATCAACAAACTCGATAAACGCGCCGATATCATCACCCAGGTGTGCGTTGCCGGTGGTCATGGCTATTCCGCAACGGAAATGACGATACTGGCGTTGAGTATGCTCGTGGCAGGTTGCGGTATTGTTGCGATTGTGTTTTTTGTCGCCAAGCGGTTTGCTCCCGTGAGGGATATCGGCTTTCGACGTTTTTCCGATGTGAAAGCATCTGAATCACAGTAATACTTGTCTGTAAATTGAATACGGTGTAAATAGTTCTTTTTTTGTACTTTATTTCGTGTGAAACGTTGCCCATGGTTTTTGGGGTTAAATTTTGTACATAGTTGCGAATTATCACGCATTTTTTTGTTACACCGTTTATTTGGTCATGTTCGAAGATATATCGTATGCAACGCATCTGTTGATTTGCTGAACTGATGATAATATTTGTTAATTTAATTAATTATTTGTATCGGTAACTGATGTAATGGATAAGGATCGGACTTTTATGTGGTTACGCCGAGTTATGTTGTGGGTTTGGTACGCACGTCATTTGCAGCGTGAAATACAGGAAGTGGAATCATACAGATACACGATGGCTCGATTAGATTATTTGTTGATAGACTGCGAACGACTGATCGGCTATAAGACGCAATGGGTACCAGTATCAGTCTAACAATAAGAACAGCTCAGATTCCTAAGAAAGAAAAGACAAACAAATATCAAACGCGAACCTTTGTATGTTGCGACTAGCAACATGTAGAAGTACAGATGCAATATGAATGATGTTCAGACTGTCACATCTGCCTTGAAGCATTTGCCTGTCTTATGAGAGATGCGAATCCCTTGCCCATCGATATCTGATACAATATTTCGAACTTTAATTTTGTCTACAAGACATCATGAACTGGTAATTTTTCATATCCAATTTTCGCTCGTCTAGCAGCACTGAATTAACCAACCGGCTCCGCTAAAACTGCTGAATCTGCAGATCAGACTACGGATTTCTCAATAAAAGTAGCCAAAATAAAAAAAAACACAGAAAAACGAGAAACATGCGTGAAGAAAAAATACGAACATATCACGAATACGCAAACCAAAAAGAATTACATCGTTACAATGTGCATCATATTAAATTTTATCACGAGCGGCCCCAAATTCATAGTCAATTGTGTCCGACGCCTGCCATGTACTACGTCTGGTACCAGTACTTCACATCCCGTCTGCACCTGCAATAAAATCAACAGAATAATTGATAAGCTACCAGAATCTGAATGCCAAGAGCGTATTGGCCAACGTCAAACTACCTAGTTCAATTTGTTAGAGCGGACGCACCTATAAGTAAAAGTACATGCAAGATCACCCGACGGGCCGTATGTGCTAAAGAAGCATTACGAGATTCCGATCCATAAGGTAATTTTTACCATTTAAGACAACAGCAGACATAAGGACGTATAAATCATTTTTTTAATTGCGAATGCGAATTGAGAGGCCGACATTACGGTCAACAGAATCAGAGAGGGAAACATACCATTTAATGGAAATCAAAGTTTTGGGCATAGCGGGTCCGGATCTGCATTTTCCCCCAGATAAATCCGTCCAAACGTTCCACGATTTTGGTGGCGATTTCTTGGTCAACATACAACAAGGCACGGCGGTTACAGTAATACACAGTACCGTTCGGGCGACGGCGTGGATCCGAAAGGATCCGGCTACGATGCTGCGGATCAACATGGTCGAATCCCAGCCGACCGAAGCCAAACTCCATGATTATATCTTCCTCCGTTACCCAAACTGCCAGCTTATTCACTACGACCCACCGCATATCCATAGCAGCCTAACAGGAATTACTAAATGATGAGAAAACGCAAAATCCAAACAGCAACTCAAAAATGCGGAATCTCAAAAATGTGAATGCTTCCTGGTTGCTGAAGTCTGTGCTAATAAACGAAAGCCACTCACAAATGCAGAATCGAAAAAAATTCGAATGCTTCCTGATTGCAAAAGTCTTCTACTGAATCTCGCTTGCGTTAACGACGTCTTCTTTGCATTCCGGACAGCTTGTTTGTTTTGTTACGTAACCGGCTTTGGTCAATACCGGTTGATGAAGGTACTGATAAACTTCTGCCAGACGGCAAAAATCGCTACTGACCTGCCGTCGGGCCGATGTCGATAAGAAATCAATGGAAGCACGCGTGCGGACAATGGTCTGTGTCAACGGCACTGCCGGAAACTGGACAGGGATTTTTCCTATTCTGCGTATGCACAGTGCAGTGTCCTATAACGCTTGAACGCACATTCGTGACCTTAGTATGAGGCTTGTTGATAAACACTCGCTGCACATGCGTGTCATGCACCAAACCATCTTAACCTGATTGATGATACAGTTCCAGTGTTCTAACATGTTTTCCATACAGTACTATCAAATTTTCGGATGTGTTAGAATTTTGACCATAACCGAAATTTCGGGTAAAAATTGGACTACGAAGCGTTGGGTAGAGTCATAACGTCACGGCGGTCACATGATCAGTAGATTCGATTATGCCTGCAAAGCGCAGTTGTCAGTCGATTGGAACTGGACCATTGAACTCACGTAGTGTTGCTTGCGGTATGTTTCGATAAAAATTCAAACCTCAGTACCAAGCCTATGGTCTCTTATCTGCGATTTACGATAAAATCGGACAAGCTTTAAGGCTACAGTTGCACAAACCGCTATATACGAACGACTAGAGCATGTATGGAATTCTAAACAGTCTGGCATCTTGGAGATAAAAAGTTCCAAATCGAACTGCAACTTGGTATATACGCGGGCGTATGATCGTGCAGTTCGAAAATTCAAAGAACTATGACAACATTTTAATGGACAACATTCCGCAGTTACATGGTCGAACTAACTCTGTTCGTTACCGAACACATCCCACAAAATACGTATTGAGAGTTTCAGATTTCAGACTTTATTTTGACATGGTTTAACATAAAACATGTCATCCCCGGTTGGCTGACGTGTCAGATCGAGATAATTATCATTTTTTCATCATTTCTTATGTGAAGCTACTGGAAAATGATTGCGACATCACTATCTTGGTGGTTGTTACCAACAGTGATCTTCTGGCTCTATGCGTGCGGGATATGCGGACAAGTGACGTCATTTAGGAGGGTCATCTGGCGGTCGCCGGAGCCCGTTACTTATGCGGATGAGTTCCCTGTCTCACCGAAGCAGCTGTCCGTTAAAATCGAGATGGTCCTCCCGGAGGACAAACTGGTGGAGGAGTTCTTTATGTACTGGGATGAGGAGCTTAATCTCACACGATATGATTTCGCACTGGGCAGAATTATGGCGCCGTTCAATATAACACGTCCCATGAAAACCATCCACGATCTGGGAAACGGTAAACTCCGATAACGTAGCATCAGGGTTACTCACAAAACACAATTAGCCCGAATGCCCAGAAATTCTGTTTATTTATGATCTGAACTGATTATATGAGCGTTTTTTAGTTTTTTCGTAAAAGTCTCATATATACACGAATTTTTGATTAACTTTTACATAGAATACCGTTTGTTCAGAAAATTATTATGCATGCAGTATTCTTTAGGTAAAACATTATTGACTGTTTTGCATAAAATTTGATGAACATAATACTATTAATTATTATCGGGTCTTAAAAAGATCGTCTTTCGTTAAATTATACTGCTAAAACTTAAGTTTTGGAGTTTTGTGGCTGTTTTCGTTGTGCTTCTGTTTCAAATTCTTATTCAGGGGATCCTATAATGTACGAGATCCCGTAATAAATCATATGTTACCCTTTTCTATATTCCCTAAGTATTTTCCCTAAAATTTAATAATATCTTTGGATTTGGTACTGATTTCTTTTTAAATCGAACAGGCATTGCCTTCTTCATCGATGGGACCTTAACGAACTGTTCAATGTACCCACTGGGATACTTATTAACCGACCAGAACACGACCGGCACTAATGACATTCGAACATATATGTTTCCCAAACGATTTTTATCTGCTGGTAACCTGACCTTGCATCACTTGTTGCGCACGCTTCATCCGAAACAGCTCTTTTTCATGGATAATTCCAGTCGTGTTCTTAATAAAACCACGGTAGGGAATTGATCCAAACAACAATATACTTATGATTACCTGTATCTTCGTAAAAGTTTAATGATAAATATAACTTTATGTTAACACAAATCATGAAATATAGTTACTAACATTGTTACGTGCAATTATACATATAATAAATTTAAAAAAAATAATAAATAAGTTTTAAATTTATGGAAATGTAATTAATCGCATAACGTTATGCTTCTCAACGCAGGATACCATTCGTGGAATTCCATGTGATGTATGGGAAGTAACGGTGGATAAATACTTTGTTCCCGGTTACGGTGTGGTCAAAACACTGCATCGTTTGTACTTTATGTCCAAAGACTTTGCGCGGTATCTGGTGGGGGAAGTACAGTACCGTATTCCCGTGCAGCGTGCCATCTATCTGGTCTCCTCCCTTGGTAATTTGGCCACAGCCATGCGAGCACCCCGGATTATTCTCAACTTTTTCGATTTTACCGTTCCCTTGGTTCCGACTCTGTATGACTTCAGTATTTCCAGCTGCATTCCCAAAGGAAAACTGGAGACCCGGGAAAGCATACAGATTCGTTTTCCTGGAAACTTTACCGGTAGACCAAATTTTTAATACAGTCACTGGCAGTACTGTGCACACATCTACACTGTTCAATACAATGGGTTTTTCTATCAGGATTACGAGCCGACCAGTTCATTCAGCCGTTCCGGCGCAAAGTTCTCCAGCGCATTGTGAAAACTGGAGACATTAGTCCTGCACGCGCCATAGGCATGTACTATATAAATTAGGGTATCAGTTCTTTTTAATTCTGAAATTCCGCATTAAAAAAATAACGAAAGTAATGTTGTGCTATGTGATTGCTTTGCATAACGAAAAAGGCAAAATAATTTTTTAAGGTTATTATATACTCCATTTGTACTAATATCAAAGTGCCATTGATTGTCAGCGAACTCTTTGCGCCAGTGCTCTGTAAAATGACGAACAATGAGAAGTTTACTACTTAACATTTTATGATTAGACAGAACAGATTTATATACATAACCAGAGTAATAAAACCAGAAAACTGTATTTAGGTATGTATTTCAGCCAGGACACAACCAACATGTACATCACCGCCACCATTCTGCCTCGTCCTCCGGTGTTACTCCATTACACCCTGATCCAGACGGGTGCACGGCAGTACGTCACCCGCCTCCCGACCTTGCCGTCACTAACGGGTCTACAGATTGGTGATCTGGCCATTGAACAGTTGAGCAGTTGTGCGGCCAACTGCGACCGAAACAGCAATGCCTGCAACAAATTCGGCTGGTGTACGAAGCAGACCGATGGCATGACCTTTAGCCGACGATGTATTCTGGGCTTTGAAGGTGTCGATGCTAACGTCCAGCCTCCGTTGGTGTCGGATGTGTTTGTGTGTGATGTTTATCAGCGTAAGTAAACGTAACATCCTTTACGAAAATATGAATAATTGGAAAAACACATAAGCGGAAGTTTAGAAAATATGCAAAACACTGAAAACAGTGACATGTCCGACTTGTAACAATCAGGACTAGAACAGGTGATGTCCATCGATAACTACCGTCTTGTGTTAAAAATGTGACATAAAGTAGAAAATGCAACATATAAGCGGCTAAATATGTTTACGTATGTGGTAGTCTTCTTGGAGAGACGATGGTGTTTTTACTAAGTAATTTGAGTAAAGACTAATTAGCTCCAACTTGCAGTTGTACACTTTTGCTGTAGGTATCATCAACTCGACCACATATGATGGCGGCGTTGTGGAAACACTATTCCGAGTTCTTGTGGATATCCAAGATGGCAATTTCACCATTAATGTTGCTAACAATGTGACGGAAGTGAGCGTTAGTGCGGAAGATATGCGGACCGATGTTTCTTTACATGACGATAGCATAACTCGTAAGCAACAAACTGCAATTATTATAACAATTTCAGATACGGTTTTCCATTTTTTAAAGCAACCGCCACCGATTCGAGGACATCCTTCGATTTCTACAAAGGACACGCGACAATCGTCAATGCCGGCATCAAGGACCAATTCTCGAAACTGTCGCCAGCGGAATGCCGCCAACACTGCCTGGATGAAAAGCGTTTCGTTTGCCAATCAGTGGCCTCCTGCGCTTATGGTGACTGCATTGTTTCACACTTTCACGGGGATGAACTGCTGAATAAAACTGACGGAAAGCCTAGCATGAGCGCACATTCACATTGCGCCATTTGGACACGGACGTGGAAAGGCATGTTCACGCTGGCCAGTTTGCTGGTGCCCAAAATGACGCCCGATGCGGTAAATTAATAAAAGCATTCTATGTTGATTGTTTACCAATAATTATTAATGATCCATTGGTTGGATAATGAGTTACTGTAAAGATCCAGCAAGCGTCATTTACTTTACACTGACAAGTACTCGTTAATACATTACATTGAATCATTTATTTTGCATTTTTTGCTCACACGAGTTCAGGTATAACATGCTTTTGCTGCGTATATATAGCCACATCGGTATCTTTTTGGTATTATCGTTGAGGCTAATTATGCAGATGTACGTAGAAACTTATAGATACAGCTGATAAATGTTCTTCAGCTTCTATGCCGGAATTATTTATATGGGGATTGTTAATTTTGTTGTCTCATTTTTTCACAGACTATTCTAGGAGTTAGCAACGAAGATACCTGCGCAAAAGAGTGCTTGTTTGGAAACATGACCTGTGAATCGTTTTCTTTCTGCTCGACCAGCATACAAATGTATGCCAGCTCTGGGATTTCCGGTGCCACCGTCCTTGGTCGGAAGACCACCGGAAAATTCCAACACGAATGCCAGCTGTTTAAAAGTCACGCGTTTGATGTTATGCATGACGAGCGCGAGTACAAACCGGGCTGCTGGCATCTGAGTCGTAAGTCTTGTGTAAATCTACTAGAAAATCTTTTATAGTCTTTTCTTCTAAGGATCGAATATTCACTTTATTTGAAATTCATTTATCGGTGTTTACACCTTTTTCCTAATTATTAACGAACCTGTTGAAGTCGTGATGTTCGTTGTTTTGCTACCTTCCAGCGTCTTTGCATTTCTAATTCTATTCCAGGGATAAATCGTAGTGGGGAGCCCATATACAGGCGGTATAATATTTCTGTTTCCTTTTTTTTAAATGTTCATTCATCCTTATGAAAGTTCAGTGACCCCGTGCATCGGATACCTTTTAGAAATTTATAACCCATTGTCTAGTCTAAAAGTGCCGGTGTAAAACGTCGCGACTCCTTTTCATAGGTAATTACGTAAATGATTTCGAACAATCCCCCGGATATGAACTGTACCAGGGCGTGGGTGATACGGAGCTGATCAAACGCGAAATTGAGCCGGCTCTGGAGAGGTGGCACTGTGCTAAAGAATGCATCAGTATGTTGGGGGATGATGGGTGTTTGGCGTTTGATGTGTGCGATGATATGGCGGGTCAGCTCACTGGAGATGATGTCGGTGTCCTGGCGTCCAATATCTCCGATTTGATTAGCTCTCCCAATGTGCGCTGCCGGATCTCGTCGTCCTACGTGGGACCACAGCTGACCAATTCATCACAGAAAGTTCGGGTCAACGAAAACTGCACTTTATATACAAGTAATAAAATAATCAAAAAAGAGCTATTTCTGCTTTCCTGGCAATAATACTAATATCATTACACTAATGACACTAATTATACTAATATCTTTACCAAAGACGTTTCTCGAATTAAAGCTTTGGAAATGGCTAATTAGTTAATGCATGTTGATAGCGAATGCATACTTCAAACATACGAAGTATTGTAAAACACTATGAACTGTGTATATGCAGATCCAAAGGAAGAATGAAAACTATAGCTATACAAGTTAACTGAACTGGACAGAAAATCGTTGCCGAAGAACATTGTTAATTGGTTACAATACGGCTATACTTCATTAATCGGAACGTTTAGAAATGAATCCGGTTTTGGAATCGTAATTATAACATTCTCGCGTAATGTGTAACTGTGTGCAATAATTATTATTCAATATCGTTCAGGGAAAACATATCTGGACGGTACCATGATTAATCCCAAAACGGTTGCGGCAACTAAGCGTGACATCCGACCATCACTGCAGCTTCCCGCCGAACTACGCCAGAATCCAGGATTACTCTTTCCCAATAAATCCGGATATTCCGTATCCGAAATGGCTGGACTGGCCATTGGAATGCTGATATTCGGTGTGCTGTCCACGTCTGTCTGTTTTGTGCTGTGGCGCCGATCTCCAAATGCCCGTAGCGTGACCTTTAGTCCAGATGTACCATTTGTCCGGTTTTCATAGCTGAGCGTGTTTTAATTTTGAAATGTGTAAACTGTGCGGAATTTGCTGCTTGTTCTAAGCTGCTCATAGGAGAGCCAGAACAACATCTGTGCACAAGCGATAAGAAATCTTTTCTTTTCTCCATCTGGATGCTCGATTAATATATTTTGGCTGACGCGTTTGCATATTCATCTTATAATGTTATTTGCTGTTTTTTGGAGAGTAAAAGAATCAGAGTTAACCTAGATTAATGAAAGAACAACTACCTACATAGTTGATTTTTCGAAAAATATAAATCAAAGAAAAACGTTCAGTTTAGGAGATTACTGCCTCGGAGACCTGATTCTGGCTTTTTAGACATGTATACGAGTACGTGCTGACTGGGCAAATTGTCATAATTGGCTTAATTAAAATTAATTTGTTTTGACGAAACTGACGACGCCAAAGCCTCTGGAGAATCCTCCATCCATTACATGCCACCCGGTGGAGCATTCGAATTATTGATTGTTTTGCTCGATGAAAATGCCACAAGTGATTTGTATATCAGGAGGGACTGGCACGGACCCATTGTACGAAAAGAAGCAAACGAAAGTCCTGGTCTTTCTATCACGTTTGTAGAGTACCATTGAGACTGACCGCCTGGATGATCACGTATGCATGCAACAAAAAAATTTTTTAACAGAAATAGTGGTACTTGTACTTCGTTTCGTAGAACCGCTGGCGACATATTCATGTCTGTATGCATTTTGTCTACCCATCTGCGTCATACAATTGATTAGTCGTTAATACAACATGTTTATGAAACAAATTATTTGCTGCTAGCGTCTAATGCGGAACTGCTTTTAAAAATAGTATTATGTTATTCTACTGAATCAAAACACGTTTCTGGTACAGATATAATATTATTTGGGTACTTACATTTTTTATAGGGAAAACGTGAATGCTTGTGTGTATACATGGCGGTATTCACACTAATTAGTAACTCATCTCTGTAAGCGATAAAGACTTTTCGAAAACGCTAATCCGAAAATGTGCTTTGTTAAAATTCTATTTTAAACCATAACAATGGATCTTACTAGGAAAATCGTGGATGCGCAGTTTTGTAAAGTGAATCAATTTTTCGTTTTCGATGACACTTAAAATTTAATAACGTTATATCGGCGAAGAGATTCGGCCTATGTGGTATGCGGGCCATAATAATACGGCTGTATATTCCAGCATTATGAAAACAATAAAGATGTCGAACAAGTAACAGAGTCTAAAACCAGACTTATGTAATATATTGCTGTGTGTAGAGATTAGCGCATAATTGTATATGTAAGTCGTATTTTGTTACATAGAGAAGCTGGCGCACCCGCAATTAAACGATATCTGCAGCTTTCACATTTGCATCTACTGCATGTATATCTATCAACTCGCGATTATCAAATCCGCAGAAAATCGTCGTACAGAGAAAAATTAACCATTACGTAAAACCCGTGTAATTTTCTGTGGATTTATCTGTTTGTAGCCGAACCATTAGCACAGCATCCAGGGATGTTTAAGACCCGGCG
>JAQGAU010004490.1:0-11548 GCA_034698045.1 Paramacrobiotus richtersi | reverse complement strand
TTAACACACATCTTCGGATGCTCTTGACTTCAATACTTTTTTAATAAACAAGCCATGGTCATTCATGTACAAATTGTAGATTGAATTATGGATTGTGACAATGTCATTTATTAGCTAATGTCATGTACACACAAAACGCATCGCCCCAGTTCTGCCACGCGAGCATATGTACCTGCTGTGTTATTAATTGAAATTCAGCAATGATACATGAACGATACATAAACCACATTACTAATTGAAGACGATTGTGCGACGCACGGAGGAGTTATTCTTACAAGAGCCGAAATAAGCGAGCATGACAAATACATTGAAAAAAGTATCAACCGGACAATTAGTATCGCCTCGTTCGTCAGCATCAATTTTTGAGTCGGTTTGGAAGAAGTGACTATAAATCATTCTCCGTGGGCAGCGGGCTACAACGGACAGTGCTGTCCGTTTCGAGAGAAGTATACGTTTTTTACGCTGTCGAAAGATTCATATATATAAAAACCCACCGATACTCAAAATATCATCAGTTGCTCAAACAATCGTTTGTCTGTGTTTATTACTTTCATTGTCCGTGTTATTTATTCCAAATAATTTATATTTTGTGTGTTTATCTACCGGTTTCGTCTCCGCGGTGCATCATATCAATCATGAAGTGTATGCTCGTTTTGGTTGCTTTGGTTGGCATTGCCAATGCGAAAGCCCTGGTACGGAGTTTGTTACAAGCCAAATTTAACTAATAATTTCTGTTAAATTTAAGTTTCAATCTAAATAATTTTGTGAGTTGAATTATTTTCATTGTCAATTCATTTTTTTTAATTTTATTTATTGAATTAGTTATTATTAATTTATTTATTCTTATTATAACTTATTATTATTATATTAAAATTACTGGTTTTGTTATTTATAATTTATTTGCGTGTATTGAATCTACACATGGTTTATTGTTCATAGGACAAAAGGGCAGCCGGTGATCAAAATCCCAAAGTCTTCTCGGCCTTGGATGTACTACGAGGAGGTGCCAATCGAGCGTTAGGCGTTGACCAGATCCAAGAGTTGTGGCTGAATGTCAAACCCGGCCAGGATTTCCCTCTGATTGCCGAAATTCCCAAAGCCGCTGTCGATTGTGCTCAGTTCAAGCAACCCGGATTTTATGCTGACGCTGATGCCGGAAAATGTCAAGTTTTCCATCGCTGTGATGTGAACGGAAACTTGACCAGCTACCTGTGCCCCAACATGACTGTAAGCAAATATTACAGAAGAAACAGCTGATTGAACGGAAAGTCGTCTAATACTATGATAACTATCACAACTTTATGTCGCTTCGAAACTACATCTTCCAGAATGTAAAGTGCATATAGCTCGGACCCAGTTTTATGGAATAAGGAGCAGTTTTTACTAAACCATGGACAAACTAATAGGAATCATGCGGTCTCTTGGATTTTATCTTCTGCACTAATAATTGGTTCTTGTTTTGCAGCTCTTCAACCAGATCACCCTGGTTTGCGACTGGTGGTTCAACATTGACTGCTCACAAGCCAAGCAGTTCTATGACTACTCCAACAGCCGTCTCTACCAAGAGATTGTGCTTTTGGACGACGAACCTGACTACGTGATGACCCTGACCGGAGCCGTGAAACAGTCCAGTGGCGAGGCAGCTGCTGCTAAACCAAAGAAAGGCAAAGCCAAAGCAGCCAAGGCTAAACCCGCAGAAGCTGAATAAAGTGTAATGTTTGGGGTTTACAAAAGTGCTGGGTTTGGATATTTTTCCGCTGTTTCCTAGTTGCACGTCGAGGACTAACCCTTCTGAGCTAAACTTGTTTGTCAGAGCTTGTACAGGCTTTTTGCTAATTTTAACTGCTTCGGCTTTTCACAGCTGGTCTGCGAATCTGTGCGCCCGCTTCCTAATTGACCGCATGAATAAAAAATAGAACTTTGATTATGCCATAGCGATTACGGTCAGCAAAAGAAAAAACAAAACAGTCATGGCTTACATATCTGCAATACAAAAGGGGAAGGTTTTAAGCGCCACGTTTGTAAATAACAGCGCCAACGAACACGCCGAGCTGCTAGCTATATTATTTTGTCATACCGTCGTAATATTTCATATTATTTCTGGCTGATAAAAATGCTGCAGCTCTGTATGTACAAAGAACGTCCACTGTTATGATACCGCATACCGGCAGCATGAACTTTGACTAGATCTAGTCAAAGTTCATGCTGCAATAATAACAACACATTTTATTATCATAACAATCATACATGCAGTACATGATGAATGCAGCGGTGACTCATGAATATGTACAGCAGGTATCGGTTTTTGATTCTAGTGCACTGATACGTGACCTTGTTAAGCTACTTCTAGTAAGAGACCCACGACTAGTATAAATTATCAGCCTGGAACGTGGAAAGATAGATAAGAAAGAAGTTCAAAAACCACAAATTGCGTAACGCGGTCAAGTTGAGCAGGGTTAGCCTCCAATAAAATGAAATTAGTCAAGATTTTGTTTGCGTTACTAGGTTTATGGACGCTCCCTAACGATGCGGACTTCTTGCCTTCATTTCTACCAGAACCAAAGCGCCAACAGTTAAAATCACGGACCACGAGTACTTAGTCACTAATCTTACACCTTATCCATAAAATTTGTCAATTTCTCAGTTTATGGATATTTCCAGTATTCTAACTTGTTCTTAACTGAACACAGCTTCACACTATGGAGAAAAGCAACGCTGTCACAGGACTAGGAGATAATTCTCCCCAGGCGAACCAAAATCTCGGTAACAAGAACAACAACCCACAAGTTGCTGCTGGCCCACTGAACAACGAAAACCCGAAAATGCGGCCAACCCAGTATCTGGACTTCCCCTTTTTCACTGATACACCGACCAAGGAATACATCGCCAAAGGAAGCCCTAAGCTGATGATTATCCTTCGCGGAGCTCCGGGAAGTGGAAAGACTGTAATCAGTGAAGAACTGCAGCGTGTGTACGGCACTAGCATCGGTATAAAAGCACTTTCGGGCAATAGCTTCTGGAAACTTATGGGTGCTGAACATCGAATACCAGATCGTCTGTCGGAATCCCATGGATGGTGCCGGAAGGAATGCGAATTGGCGTGCAAGGCAGATGGCGTCCATTTGGTAAGTGGCGTTTTCCATTGAGACTGACATGTTTAAAACTCTGTAGATCATTTGTAATTTACCAGACGGCAATACTAATTTATGATATTTTCGACTTCACACGCACAGTCTTTCGGTAACTTCTGGCCTCTGGGTGCTTCAGGTTATTGTCGACAATACTAACATCGAACACTGGGAATTCACGGAATACCTGGACAAGGCCCGTCGTCATGGATTTATTGTGCTGTTCATGGAGCCGCAGACGCCCTGGCGTTATGACGCTAAACTGCTGCATTCAGCCCCATACAATGTCAACGACGTGGAACTCGGTAGGATCCAGGCACGCCTGCAGAAACTAAAGGAACGTTTGATTGTGCCCATGTTGTATGGCTGGTTTTTCTCTACTGCGCATTCTCTACAGCTGCAACGTTTGGCTGTTGATTTAGCCAAACAAATGGTGCATGCTGACGCCGTGAAAAAGTATACGGAAAACAACAGGAATTGTCTCCTGGGACACTTGGCTGGCACTCCGGAGAATGACGGGACAACCTGGATGGAAGGCATGGAACTGTTGTACGCTGCTGCGTGCCATACACGGGATGGTAAGAGTCGTTGAATTAAGTTACCAGAATATCAGTTTGGATATATAACTGTTTTAAACAGGAGATAAGGTGTACTCGGCAAAGGAAGATGTCAAGAAGGCTCTGGGAAGGGTCTACGAACTGAAGATCGTCGGATTGCTTGTGACTAAAGAAACGGCTTCGTTTCATGTGAATCTGACCGACGACCAGATCAAGCTATGGGACCATGTCGACAGTACACATCCACGTCTGCCTTGGAATTGTGCTCATATAAACGTGCATCTCGCTGGTGGTGTGGAACGTTTCGTGGCCGGAGTTGATTTACGTAAGTGTATTCTCATATGTTGTCCTAAGTAGTACTTCGGTTCGTTTAAACAATTGCGTGGTTTGAGTCTACCGTTCAAACATTTACGGCCTTACTGCACAACTGTAAAAGATTCATCGTTGCGCTGTGTCGGGTGAACAACCGCCCAGTATGTGTTGCGCACAGGATCAAGATCAGAATCTTTTGCGTTTGTGCAGTAGGTCCAAAAATGTTGTAACGGTTTACTCAAACCGGGCAATTGTTTGAACGAATCGAAGTACTCTTTTTTGTATTCGCGCCTTCGGCAGTACCACTGGATGTGTCATCAGAGCGGATGTTGTGGCGGCTATGGCAGTTCGCACAAATGCTTATATATTCTCCGCTAATATTTTAAGAAATAAACTTCCATTTGGCGTACTTTTGGGAGAAGAACTAGGCCTGAAACCCGCCAAAGTCCTGGTGAGCTCTGACTGCCTACGACTTTTGTGTTGTTTTATTGTAGGGAAGTTTTTGGCTGACAAGGGTGCGCGCTCGATGGCGGACTTGGATAGCGGTGTTCTGAAGAATTCGGTCAAGGACAGTTGGTATCTGGAACTGAAGCAGCCTATCTGGATGCAGGCGATGTTCGTATCTTTTGTCGACCCCGATCCGGAAGTTCGAACCCGTAAGCACGCTTCGGTACAGGAACAAAAGCGTCTTGAGTCTGGCGCTGGAAGAGAACGACGAAAAGACAAATCCAAACGAGATGATTAATCCACAGTGCTTCGGACCATTTGTTTCTCCTTCAGTTGCGCCGCTTTATTACAACGCTGCTTTTTTAGTTTGTAATAGATTCGTTCTTCGTCATAGTAATTGTAGGTCCTTGTGTTGAAAAGGTTTGTAGATATTTTTGTACAATTGTTCTCTTCAGTTTGAACCTTGAAATGCCAGCGAACTGATAAATGATGAATCGATCGGTAAGCATTTTTAAGCGAATGTTAAATATTGATAGGTTGGATACCGACTTTTATAGCGGTGCTGGTAAGATTAACGAGTCTTGTAAATTTTTGCATTATGGTGAGTATCATTTCCTGGAAGTTTTTTGTACCATATTTCAGGTCAACCGGGCCGATGTGCTTTCCTGTAACCTACACGTAACAAAACTGCAAACGTCTCATGCTGGTATCGCCAAAAAGTATCTGCAACTTCTGCGAATGCAGGATTTACACTGCTTTAGTTTTATGTACTTAATTGCAGCCGTACGTTTGTTTGACATTTGCCTTGTACGGATGTTGGTACAAACCTCACAAGTCAGTCAGTGTATCGAACGGTTCCCGCGTGGTTTTCACGTTTATTTTTGTTGTTTGGCTAATTCTGAACGTGATAGATTTATGGATTATGCTGTTATTATAGTAATTAAATCTGATACATGTTTCGAATGGCAGTCGTAAATTTATTTTGATAGATTCGTTTTCCACATGACGTAGTAAAGTGTGCCTTCTATGCGTATTTAAAAGTAACAAAGTACGCGTCTTACATATGGTTCAACATTGCTTATTATTGACAAGTGAGTGTGTTATTATACGGCCGACAACGCAGACATACTGTAGTGCGGAGAATTTATTGGGCGAATATGCCGTACAATGAAATGGCAACATTCTAAAAAATAACATCAAACTCGTCACGAAAGTGGCCCATATCCTCCTACTGTCTACAATAGCTATGGGGGGGAAGGCGGGAAATGCAAAAACACCCAAACGGTGAATCGATTCTTAAATCGCAACGTTTACTAGATAACTATTGCTGTATCGAATAAAGCGCCGGTATGAGCAGTCTGCATGTTGAACCTTTCTAATATACAGCGTAAGCTCGAAATGGACAATGTCCACTTGGCGAAACTAACCAATAATGGCCTTGCACCCCGAATCATCGTCCAGGCCGAACCATCGAACCCCCGAACCATCGTCTACATAGTCCAGGTTACAGAGTAATCGTTCCCGAATTTATTGTTTTTCCATGTATAAGTGCAGCACATTTACGAACCCGCTGCATAGCCTTATCACCCTATTTTATTTAGTAAAGAAAATGAAATTAGAAACCAACAATGGTGTTGTCATCTCATACTCTGGTTATCCGGAGAATTAGAGAATTACGGCCGAGACAATTTATTCCCAGATTTTATCGGTACAGAAATGCGGTCTCGTCAGCTATTTCCGCTCCTGTAGCGAACCATGCTTGGCTACCGGGTCAAGTCCGCTGGATCATCGCCACATCGAGAAAACTATATGTACGTCCATTACATAGTTATAGTGGTGTCATTGTCATGATATACAACTGTGGCATACAAAGATCAATACAACAGTTTTTCTACGCTTTGGTGCTGCGCTAGTTTGCACAACTAAAATGTTCAGTATGTCCGCAGTACAAGCGTACTAATCCCGAGTAGTAGCGCTTACGATGACCGGATTACTAGTTTCGCAGTTCAGTCGGGAAGACTGGGAAAGATCCGCAAACGTGTTATATAACTCGGTCAGCTTGTAGGTGTTTACGCTGCGGGAATTGTGCAGTTTTGGAAACCGGTATGTCTCCATATTCATTGCGAATCAACAGCATCAGCGTATACTACCTTGCACGTAACTGTATAACAAAATTTAATGGCGAATCTTTCTACCTTTAACAATTCTGGGGAATTAGCCGTTTGATGATAGCCAACCTATGGCTATCATCAATCTCATTCTTGTGCTGAATTCATGTGAATTCGGTGTGGTGGCCCGTGCTGCGCTTTTTCACGTAATCTGCTGATTGTTTTCACAATAAAAAGTGTTGTTGTTAGCGCTATCACACTGGTACGTGATCTCGGTTAGTCACAGACACGAGCCAGAGAGTAAAAAGATAAGAAAACATCCGCAAAATGCGTACCGCGACCAAAAGTTTGAGCAAGGGGGTACCTTGTAGCGTTAATGCCCAAATTGAATGAAATCACGATTTTGTTTGCGTTACTAAATTTGTGGATACTCCCTAAGTACGCAGATTTCTCGCATCCACTTCCATAAGAACCAGAAGTCAGATGCGTGATTACGAGCGACGAGTGACTCATGCGGCGCACAGCTCAACGCGGTCCTCGTACTCGTGATCCATGCTTCCAACGGTAGACTAACTTACATCTTGGGACTTGCCGTCGATAAAATTTGATAGATTTCAGAGTAATTCCTCGTCAGTGTACATATACCATTCCCCAGAATTCGGGCTTCACACCATGGAGAAAAGCACCGCTGTCACAGGAGATAATTCTCCGCAAACAAAGCTTGGCGATATCAAAAACGACTTAAAAGTTTCAATTGGCCCATTGAACACGGAGAACCCCACAGCCAGGCCACTCCAGTATTTGGACTTTCCGATTTTCACTGATACGCAAACCAAAGAATACGTCGCCGAAGGAAACGCTAAGCTGATGATTGTCCTTCGCGGAGCTCCAGGAAGTGGAAAGACCGTAATCAGCCAGGAACTGCAACGTGTGTACGGCGCTAGCATCGGGGTCCGTGCCCCTTCGGCCAACGACTTCTGGATTCAGAACCCTGCCGGGTTTGAGGAGAATCGTCTTTCGGAAGCTCATGGGTGGTGTCGGAAAGAATGCGAATTGGCCTGTAAAACAGACGGTGTCCATATGGTAAAACCGTAAATTAGTGTTTTCCATTGAAGCCGAATCATTTGAACGCTGTATACGGAAACCACGACGGTTTGCTTGTACTGCTTGCTAGCTTTAGCTGACAAGAGTTACGTTCGATTTAAAACGTCAACTTACTTCGTAGGTTATTATCGACAATACTAACGTCGAACACTGGGAGTTCAAGAATTACCAGGACATGGCTCGTCGTTATGGATTTGTTGTATTGTTCATCGAACCACAGACGCCTTGGCGCTATGACGTCGAATTACTGCATTCCATCTACAATGTCCACAACGTGAATCTCGGTAGAATTCAGGCACGAGTGAAGAAGCTGCAGGAGCGTCCGATTGTGTCCATGTTCTATGGCTGGTTCTTCTCCGCTGTCGATTCACTGGAGCTGGAACGCTTATCTGTCAGTCTAGCCAGAAAGATAGCGAGTACAGATTACGTGAAAAAGTGTACGGATGGAAACGGGAATGGCCTGTTGGGCCGCGTGGCTGACATTCCGGAGAGTACGACCTGGAAGGAAGGCAAGGAACTTTTGTACGCTGCTGCCTGCCACACACGCGATGGCAAGGGTTGGTATTAGTAACTTAGTTTGTCCAAATATGTACCGTCGGGCACATGTCATTGTTTTGAAACAGGAGACAAGGTGTATTCGGCAAAGGAAGATGTGAAGAACGCTCTGGGAAAGGTCTACGAACTGAAGATTGTCGGGGTACTTGTGACTAAGAAATCGGCTTCGTTTCATGTGAGCTTGACCGAAGACCAGATTAAGCTATGGGACCATGCCGACAAGACCCATCCAGGTCTGCCTCCGAATTGTGCTCATATTAACGTGCATATCGCCGCTGGTGTGGAGCGTTTCGTCGCCGGAGTGGATTTGCGTAAGTGTATTCTCTTCGTTCTGTACTTATAGTGAGTACTCCTTACAAGTGTTATTGAGAAGACAGGACCTTATAACAGTTTAATTACATTAAGCCTAAAACTTCGGACAGTTGTGCCATCGACAGTATGGTACAGCTGTATGTATTATTATGGCGGATGTTACAACATGACCGCAATGGCATTTTCCAAAATACCTCTACATTCTCCGCTGATATTTTAGTATTCTAAAGAATTACCTCCCATCTTATGTACTTCTGGGAAAATAATTAAGCGTGAAATCCGCTACAGTCGTGCTGAGCACAGAGCACTTATTCGTATAATAAGGCTTATTTTTGTTTGCTGTAGGGATGTTTTTGACTGATAAGGGTGCACGCTCGATGGCGGACTTGGACAATGGTGTTCTGACAAATTCTGCCAATGACAATTGGTATTTGGAACTGAAGCAGCCTATCCAGATGCGCGCCATGTTCGGATCTTTTGTGGATCCCGGTCCACAAGTTCAAACCCGTAAGCCCGCTTCGGTACAGGAACGAACGCGTCTTCAGTCCGGCGCTGGAAGAGAACGACGAAAGGACAAATCCAACCGTGATGACTAATCCACAACGCTTCGGACCTTTTGTTTCGCCTTCAGTTGCGCCGCTTTTGTATGATGTTGCTTTTCTATTTTGTAAATGATCCATTCTTCATCATATTAATCGGAAGTCCTTGAGTATTAAGGTATTGCTTTGCAATTTGTAGGTATTTTTCGTACAATTGTTCTCTTCAGTTTGAACTTTGAGATGCCTGCAGTGAACTGCGTTGATAAATAATAAATCGTCCGGTAAGCGTTTTTATGCAAACGGTAAATATTACTATGTTGGATACCGACTTTTATAAAGCTGCTGGTTCGAGTCCTGCAAGTGCTTACATTTTATCGTGAGCATTCAATTTTGGGAATTTTTTGTACCATATTTATATAATTAAGTTTACATTCTATGCGTACGCGAAATAGTTTTTATCGCATTGCTCCTGTGTACAAATAACAAAGTACGCGTCTTTCATACGGTTTAACAGCACTTAATTGAATTCACTGATTTTCCATGTTTAAATTAATGCAGCAGATTTACGAACCCGCTGAACAGGCTTGGTTTATTATCAGCCTATTTTATTTACTTGACAGTTAGGATAAAATCCGAAAACAATAGTGGAAAGTGTATCGTATGTGGCCGTCTCATGCTGGCTATCTCGAGAGTTAGAAAATTACGGTCGACGGAATTAACTCCCAGATTTTGTCCAGAAATGTGTTCGTCAGTTATTTCCGCTCCTGTAGCGAACCATGTGCATACTTGGTTTCCGGGTCAAGTCAGTTGGATCATCGTCACATGGGAAAACTCTACGCCCATCAAATAGTTAGTGGTATGACACCACTAACTATTTAATAGGCGTATAGTTCTAGCATAGTACAGTTTTATCACTAATGTCGTAAGTCACGGTATACAGCTGATAATGTGGCACACGGACACAAAGGTCAATTCACAAGTTATTTTTCGATCCGGTGCTGCGCTAGTCTACGCAACTAAAATGTACAGTAATTTATATCTGCAGTGCAAGAGTTTTAATCCCAAGTTGGGGCGCTTACGATGATACTGTAGAATTACTAGGTTGACAGAACGGTCGGGAAAACTTAAGAATGAAAACTGGGAAAGATCCACAGAAATGTTATATAACTCGGTCCGATTGACCGACCTTGCAGATGTTTATGCTGCGGTAACCGTGCAGTTTTGGAAATCGGTGTGTCAGTATTTATTTCAGATCAGCCGCATCAGCGTACTGCCTTGTACCTGTACTTCTATAATAAATCGGGATGTATTTTTTTAGTTTAATAACGCGGCTATCACGGGCCTTAACCGTCGAGCTAATGGAATCTTGGCAGTCTGACCTAGTTCGCGTCACCAACATTTATCTGCAGTGGCCGACATTTTCGGCCGGTTCACATAATTTTAGAATCATGCGAACCTTTCGATAAAGCCAGTTAACAGTCTTCTGTTGTTCGCAGCTAGACGATGAAGGTTACTGGCATTAATATGCATTCACGCCAACAATGGTTAACTAGCTGTTAATTTGTGAAAACTAATTGCGCCAACTGAATAAATGATATTAAACTATTCATGCATGGTTGGGCGCTGATCGGCATTTCAGTGACAAGGTTATCGGACAGTACGTGCACTTCCGAAGAAAAGTGTCCGTCGGACACAAATGTCTGCTGGAAGTTCGAATGGCGTCTGTCTGACCAACAAGTGCAATTTCAGCAAAATAAGAATAATTATGAATTATTTAACAATATTATTAGTGGTTATATAGTGTTGCGGTTATAATGTGTCGTTAATTATAAAAAGTATTATACCAACAGTTATACACTGTTCGATTGCGAAACCGGCCCTGCTGTTTATTTTTTTACCACCATCATCATCGTAAAAAGACAATAAGGTGTTTGGGCAATCCGGTAGTTAAACTAATACAGAGTAGTGAATTATGTCGAATTAAACTCTGGTTTTTTTACACGGCCAGAGTTTAGGTTATTTCCACTATTACATGACTATAGGTTTTGTACAAGCCGACAGTGATCGAGCGCTACTGAATAAACTCTGTAAAGTGATGATCGATACGCGTCAATGCAGAAAAGTTAACAATATGTAATATTCTACGTTAATGCTCAAATTACATGCTACGCGCACCAGTAAAGTGTACTTTTAGTTTTAAGATATGCGGAAGTTAAGCAGCTTATGTTACTACACGGTCATTAAATTTCTAATGCCTTTTCGCTTTAGTTTGTAGTAAAACTTATTCTGAGGCATTTCTAGGGCTTTTCTACGGCAATAAAACTAACGAGGCGAGACATTCAGTGCAGTAGATATTGCTTAATTGGCAATAAAGAACAAATCAAGCGAAACGCAGACACAAGAAAAATATCGCAGCTCTTTGTGTTCATAAGCAAATGGGTATTAATCCACAAACGAACAGCTGCAAAAGTGTATCCCATTATGCA
>JAQGAU010004489.1:0-11549 GCA_034698045.1 Paramacrobiotus richtersi | reverse complement strand
CGCAGAAACGGTTGGCAACATCGATCTTTGCATTACTCCTGAACATGGAGGACCTCCGCTTCGCTTCGGTCGATTATAACGTTTTTATTCGATTTGTAACAGATAGTTTACTATTTTTAAAAATTTTGACCTTTGGGTACAATAACTTTGTTGCAGACTATTGTTTTTTTGGGACAATAGCTTTTATTGTGTAGTTTGGTCATATGCTTAATACGTTCTTCAATTGAATCTGCACCAAAAAATGCGCGCGCGGCATGCTAGCAAGGCGAGCGAGATGTGTGCAAATTGGTAGCATATTTCCTTAATGGCTTTCTCCGACCTTTTAAATCACATAATGCCCAATCTCTCAATCACAGCCAAAGCATCGTCAGCATAAATGCAGCAAAATAGCGAACAGTAGCACAGGGACACACCATCGCAGCACAGTAGGACAGACACATGTACGTAACCGACTACCGGAAGTTGGTAAAATAGAAATACCGTGACACTTTGGTTGATTCACTCGGAAAATGTCAGTTTACGTTTTTGAAAACTATATGATTAATAGGGCCCAGTGGAACCGCATATAATCCGGACTATGGTGAATCATTAAAGAGGACGGGTACAAGTCGTTGATGTTATGTCGTATCAAGAAGTCGTTGTTATTCATGCACCAACTACTGTACTCTTTGTCTTTGTTTCTTAGTATGACGTATTCTTCACAGTTCGCGCAACAGTTTCTGCTGATGATTCTGTTGCAGGAAATACTCGTCGTCCAAAAGTAATACAAGAGCATCCATTCGCCGTTGAGTCAGTCGGATCGAAATCGGTGAGCGGATGTTCCTGCATAAGTGACCGTACATTTTCCTTCTTGATGGCCAACCCGTGGCACGAGCTTCACTTGCCTCGCGCGTCTTATGATAGCATCAACGCTTTTATTCGAGCACTGGATTCGGTTAAATGGACCGACGTGAAATGGACAAAAACGATCTTACACCTTGATCATCATTGTCTCCTTGATGTTGCAGTGGCACTTTCAAAACTGTAACGAAAGCTGTGTATTGTGTATTAGTGTCCTCTAGCGTTTTAATTGTGTTGTTTCTGTGTTGTTAGTCGACTACCATGTTTTGATGTTGTTAGTCTGCTACCACGTGCAGGGTGCATGTAGACGTTAAGCGCATTAAACAAGTAAACAAACATCTTCCTTAAATCTACGTAACAAGCTGTCACTCTTGCACGGTTCCAGTACGGTAAACTTAAAAACCGAGATGCTGGTTCTTCAGAATTGCGCATAAAGAGGAGGTGCACTTTGTTTACATCTTTCCTCTGCATGTCAAGGTGTTCTTGATTTAACCACACAAAAACTTTTTCTACGGCTTGCAAGATACTGTTAGAAAGAGCAGAATATTTGTCGCGTTCTGGCACAAGTATGGGCAGAAACGGTTGATAGTCGAAAAAGTTATAAGCAGCTAAACATCTGAAACATTTACTGTGTGTGCATAGTGCAGTGTGTGTAACCAGTCTGGCTGGCTTCGGGTCAGAACGTGCGCTAAATTTTTTCCTCTTGACAGGACATCTTGATAGCCAAGTTCTATTAAGTTTTAAGAGCACAGAAGAGCTAAGGATTTTTGCATAGGGTGATAGGTACAATGCACCTGTTTCTTTGCAGTCTTTGGGTGAAAGGGACAGAGAGAGTACTAGTAACTCACAGCAACCATTTCTATACCAGATCCACAATCTATACCATTTCTATACCATAACCAAAGCGATAAGTATACGAACAGGAAGAGACATTCGAAATTAGGAATCCATTAAAACTGCTGCTCACATCACGGCCTGTGGCCTTAAACGTAATTGAGCGATCCATGTCATTAATCATCAGGGCACTAATCTAGATTTGAACTACTTTCTGGAAACATTTAACACGCGAAAGGAACGTCGTCAGACTCATAATTATGGTGCTGGTTTGTGTTGGAACCAGTTGTAAGTAATGGAAAAAGCGGAATTTCCAAAACCCTGACCAGAGTTAGGCTGCAATGGGTTGGGACAGACCATAAGCCCAATTCAAACAATCAGCGGTCAGCATCTGCATTCTGCATCAGGCCTACAGATGAGAGCTAAAAACTTTCTCCTTGGCAACCAACTATTCGGTTCCTGTCGGGTGTTGCTAAATCTTGGTAACGAGCTGGCATTAATGTGCTTGTTTGGCTGCTGATCATCGTCGTGATAGCTGTAATGGTACACAAGCTTTTAATTTCCTGCTAGATTTTTAGGGTTGTTGTAAAACGCTCAGTTTTCAGCAATGATGGTTCATTATTCCCTATCCAAGTTACTGATACACCTGTGTTTTGCATTTCGGTTTATCGGCATAAAAGGTACGCGCACCTTTTAGAAACGAAAAGTTGAATGATCAAGTTCTTCTGATTTCGGATACCGATATGTCATTCGACGTCTTTTCTTCCAGACAGCTTATGAGCCGATACCTGGCGCTTATCGAATAACCGGTGCCCGAGTAGAACTTCATAAGTTCTCTCTGACTTATTCGAACACGTTTCAAGGTTACTATTGGCATGTTTCTGTTGAAAAGTCTTTTAGAAGAAAGGACATCGAATCTAAAATCAGAAAAATATCGATATCTAAAATCAGAAAAAATTCCACTGTTTGTGTCATTTTTTCATTGTTTGATCAATAGCTCAATAGTGAAAGGGGTCAGAGAGGATCAAGACACATCATAGTGCAGCTGAAGACTTTGCGCACGCGGCCGTTGTGCAAAAACACTGTTTAACATGTGACGTGCGCAAAAACATGTTCCCTGTGCCCACTTCCATCCGCTAGCTGTAGCCTTAAGTTTAAGGAAGCTTAACAGCGTAGCCAGTTTTCTATAGTTACGGCTTGCCGAATTTCGAAAATGACAGTTGTTCATCTATAAGCGAGCACCGCAATGTAGACTGAGTGTTTCGCGCTCTAGTAAAATTCAGTATTTGTTTTGTTTTAGTTCATGGATTGCAGTGCAGTCGCTGTAGTGTTGCACCAACTGCAACTGTTCCCGGTGCACCCGCTTGCGACGACGACGATTCTCCGATGGAATACGTTACGTGCAGTAGCAACTCGACAAGCTGCTATAAACTGATAATTCGTGAGTTCAGTGTTACTCAAACGCTAGTTTTTTAAGGTATTATCTTTCTCGAAATATTCTACCGAAGCGAAGCGGATGTTGCCACCCGTTTCTGCGTATCGCGATAGCGCAGTCAGTTTTCATCCGATTTTCGTCAAATTTGAACAGAACCTAGATTGTGAACTATAGATGAGCTGGTTACTTTTTGACATGCATACCTCAGAAAGAAAGCGATAGAAGCAAAACAAAACACATTTTTTAGGACCAAAGATTCTTTTGCCTGCTCAACCGGCGTGCGTAATCGGCTATCCGTGAAAGGTCGCTACTTAATGACGAGTAAACAGTGGTAATTCAAAATAGGGCATCTTGCCTATCGTGTAGAGGATAGTTTCTTCTGCAGAAAACCATTTAAAAATTAATTATATCATTTTTTTCTATAAAACTAAAGAATTAAGTATAAAGTACAGTTAGGGGCATCAATGTCCTCAACAGACATGCATCTGGTTGCGTTGCTTTCCTTGGCGCTTTTATGCACTGCAGCCGGTATGATCGCTTTGTGCGGTCTGTACGCAGAGAGCAAGCAAGTCGCAAGAGACAGCGCGAACGGTCATTGCGATGGATGCTCTCTCTCCATCTCTCGTTCCCGCTAGTGAAACCGGCGCCGGCCCGCCGTTTCATACATTCGGCGCCAGGTGGATGATTTCAGTAGCGGCATGGCAGCCGTTACTTCACTCCAACTTTAAGCGCATGCCGTAAACAATCACGTCTAATTCGATAACAAATCACCAAAATATAGTAAAATTAAGTAAAACATCTCTAAATTAATAGTTTTACACTATAACCTTATTGCTCGGGCGAAATCTTGATAAGATGATAACAACGCTCTCAGTAGCTCTAGAACGTCAGGGGCCATCCCCCCACTGTAACGCTAGATGGTTTTTGAATTTTTACTTTTTTGAATGAATGAATTTTGAAAATTTGTTCGATCAATAAGTTTGTCATGACGCTAAGTACATATTAGCGTTTCTGTATAATTTTTTGCTGTAGCGTATGTTGCAGAAATTTAACTTGAAATTTTCGAGTTTAAAGTCATATAGCGTTTAAACTTTAAAGTCTTAAAATGGACTAAAATAAGCACTTTGTAGAACATTCATTTCTGCATGTGTTAGCGTTCTTTAGGTGGCGTAAGATTATGACATGTTGACTTGGCACGGTCCGCAGCAAAACGACCCAACCACAAGCCACAAGGCCTTAACGCAAATGCGGTTTTTGCGTGGCCTGTCTGTCTGGCTTTCACTCCACTACCGGTTGTACCATGGCATGACTGAACTAGGGTTGAACTCCATACAGCTTTTCCCCGATATGAAGTGATTATGATATGATATAAAAAAATATACAATATGAAACAAAAAAAAATAATTCTCAAGTTTTTTTGTTGTAATGGACATAGCAGAGTTCGCGTATATTTCGACAAGTTTTAATGCTCAGCTTTCATATTCAATACAGTAGTTCGTAACATAATATGAAATTTATTCAAATATTTTATTGAACGTTTCTGTGCCTGAACTTTTGCATGGCTCCATTTTCACCCTCGTTTTTCAGACATTTCATATCAGTTGCATAATATATTATGGGATACCGTCGGATTATGAAATAACAAGTGCTGGGTCGCGCTAGCGCGCAACCCAATCGTGTTTGAAATGTTTGAATTTCTAAAATTTTGATAAGAGACTTGATTTGAAATTAAGAGTTTTGATGTGGAACAGCTGTGAAAGACGGAAGTACACTGCTTGCTGTTTCAGGTTACACATTCGCATTAATTCGTTAAAAAGTGAGCAGAAATCAAAAGAATGCGGTTTTGTTGCTCAGTTATTTCGCCGCATGTGCAGAAGCAGTCAAAATCTGGAAAATTGAACAATATTTTGTTTTCGACGTATTCCGTATAGGTATATTCAGAAATCGGAAATCAGAAGCATGTAGGTTTTGTTACTTAGTTGTTAGTTGGATCACTTGCTGACATGTAATCAGAATCGACTGTCTTTGGAAGAATTATCTAAATCTTTACCTCTGTTATTACATGTTTGTTTCACTCCACCCGTAAACCCCTGTACATTACTAAACGTTACAAAACCTGTCAGTGTAAAAATTGTAAACTTCGCTCCACCCATAAATCCAACAAATATTTTTATCCAAAACGTTAGTTTTACACCCAAAAACACAGCGCCACTTAGTATACGAGGCTAAAAGCGCTTGGCATAGAATATTTTGCGGTTTCTTTAGGTGGTACATGCCTTTCCATATTCTCCACACGATCGCGATATTTGCGGAATGTTTAACTTCTTGAAATGTTAAACTGTACATATATACGCTTATTTCACTGCTACTTTTTAAGATTTGTTCTAACAGTTCGACCTTTTTTACTGATCGCTTTAGCGTGAACACCTTTTTGTGTTTGTTTTAAACATCGTTGCTAAGCTTCTTTCCTCTGCAGAAAGAGTGCATTTGTCCACACTTTTAGACTTTTTTTACACTATAACACTTTTTCATAACGTACTGCAGCACTATCGGATCACATAGGTAGCCATACGCGGAAGCCCAAATGATGGTACTAAACCAAAATAAATGTTAATTCACAACTTTGGTTGCTTGACATAACAATCGTTTCGGAATCAGTCGTTAATAACAACGTTCATAGAGAACTATATTCTATACTACTCGTTCTTACAAATTTTTTTTTTTGTAGATGACGTTCACCTCGTTTTTAAGACAGCTGGTTCATAATGCGGTGCACATTGTTTCCCAGTTCCGATGATATGAAAATATCTGTCGGTTTGGTAACGGTTTAAGGCATTTCTTGCCCATTGGCTTGGCCGAATGTTAACCGAATCAACGAATTACTACGTATACGCCACCTGTAATCACTGTTTCTGAAAACTCTAAAAATCGATAACTAATTGCAAATCAACAATTTTGACAAAAACTCTTCGTACTGCACACCCTTGACCAAGTGCCTTTAGATCTGAATTAACTAAATTGTTACAACTGTAACACAAAAATGGAGTTTGAAACGGCGGAATCCGAGACGTAGAAATGTATGAATCTAGGGATAGAGATATAAAACGATGCACGAAATGTGAAATTTGTGAAACTGTGACTTCAACCCTAGACTGAACAGACATGCCTCATTTTATCCCTTTTTTATTAAGACAAAGGATTTAAAGAGGCCAGTCTGTTCATTCATACTATGGTTGTAAGTTTACGTGCTTTCTGTATGGGAGTCAGTTACTATTGAACAGATGAAGCGCAACAACACATGGACTTCTCCAAACGCCGTGACCTATGAATAATGGTACACATATTCCTTTGTTGCTCGTCAGCAAAGGTCTTCTAGCACAAAGAGCGTTCCCCTTCTGCAATATACTGTAGAATCATTTAATGGTGAAAGAATAATGAGCAACCTCTACAATTGTCCAGCACTGTGTTTAGACGACGTCCGATCATCTTTAAAAACAAAACTGCGTAACAGATAGAGAAGAGCAGAAAGAGGCCTGATAATATGTACATGTTTACTTCAATTTAATTCTACGTTCGCTGCGGTCTTCATCGCCACTTTGCCAGCGCAGCGAGTTTGGATTATCTAGATTACCTAGATTACCTAGATACCTAGTTACTGATTGGCTGAATGGTTCACACAGCTGTAACTAGCATTCGGTGCATGGTTTGCGGATTGTTGGATAAATGGACTCCACGTTGTCCTGTGACAACTTGTCATACGACTGTTGTGCAGTTGTTCGCCCTGCATGCGACATCCGCGACAGCGACTGCGCAACAACTGCATGCATGATGCGGTTTAGCTGAGAAAGGCGACTGCTACCCCGACACCACGGAATCGGCTGTGATAGGAATAGAAGACCTTTGATTATTAAACGTTTTAAAATAGCGTGTAAAAATCTAGCAGTCTGCACCTTTAATGCCTCAGTTTCGCCTTTGCTTTGTGGATGTCGAACTCGCTTCGAGTGCTTCTCTAGCAAGTTGCCTTGCGTGAAGCGGTGCACCTAACCTCGACCAAGCCAATTGCATTGGAGGTGCATAAGTAGTTGCAGTTGAGTCTTTACAAGCCCAAATGTTAGTTGGAACTTCATAGGGTTCCTACGGAAATTTTGCAAAGTTACCGTGTAATATGAATGGTATATGCCCGTGGATGAAAAGTCTGACTCAGTTTCGGCGTTCCGCTGTGCGAAGATTCCCTGTAAGCACGTTCACTCTTTTCCTTGATTGTATTTATATATCCTAATGATGTGGTTTCGTATTTTTGGATTTTTTTGAACTTGATACCAATTTTGCCGGGTGCGATGCAGCTTTGTACCACTTTTTGGTGGTACGAAACATTAATACCCTGTGGCCGATACTAACTTTGTCAAATGAAATTTCGAGCTGCCTTAACGCTCGAGGTGCTCCGTCCGTTGTCTGTAATGTGTACCCATTGCGGTATAACACCCCACATCAACGATTTCATGCAAAACATAATCAGGGTGCTCCATCCGAACGTTATTCACCGCGTAGCTTTTCAACCTGAATAAAGACATAAAGCAAGCCATCATACCTTTTCGTCAACCGTTTTTATTAACAAAATGAGGAATTAACTATTTTTAAGCATTCCCGTGATTGATGTCCGTAGTTTGGCGCGAAATAGAACCATTGCACGGCGAAGGGCGAATTTACGCGGGCGGGGGGAACGGCCGTCACTCACTGGCCTGGCCGACGAAAGAGAATAAGGGTATACTGCGAAAAATTTCTGGCAAAAAATTAAAAAGTTTGAAGAAGAGGGTCCCCTTTATTTTTCGTTTTTCGCTCCCTCTTGCTGATTGGCCTAGATTCGCCTCTGTGCATGGCTCTGAACGAGAAATGCTTAAGCGCTCATGCAAAAAGCGTAACGAAGTTACAAGTGACTTTACAATGCCCTCTGTCGTAGTAGAGAGAGTCTACCCTAACGAATATTAGAGCAAAGGCGCTATCCGTGTGGAAAACATCGGTGGCTTGAACAGAGCAACGCCCGCGCGCGGATGCACGCAACGCACGGCTGTTATTCAAGCCACCGAACGCAGAAATGCTTATCGCGGTGGATAGCGCCTTTGCTCTATTGTTGCTTGCAGTGCACGATTAGGGTACTTCGTCACATGATAACTGTTTTCGTTATTTGCAACCTTACGGATGACTGTACTGTATTTGCAGCAACGAAGTACCACATCTTTGAATCACGGAACTGCATGGTACCATTTTTCAACTGTACATTAATGCGCTCTGTGCTGAACATAGCGTTTAAGCCACTGAAAACAATCTGCCTGGAATGCGCCAGTGATATGTGCAATCTTGGAGAGAAGACAAATGGTTCATGGATCGTTCTCATCCCGCTTATATGCAGTACATTTGTTTGGACATTTGTCTTTGGAGATTTCCGTGAAATTACACAAAGCGGTCAATAAACGTCTTACTGTACATCTCTCATCCATAAAATGTCTGTAACCGCTAAAACCGTCCGGACGGAAAACCTGTCCGCCAGAGACTTCCCCCGCAACCGCTAAAACCGTCCGGAGGGCCGAAAAAACGTCCGCCCTAAAATTTGTCCACCCAGAATTTTTATTACCGAAACAAGTTTGTGGTGCCCAGTCTCACCCGTACACTTTTCCCGGATGTGATTTTCTACCCCGGCACTTTCTCCGCAGTGCTATACAACCCGGATACTTCTCCCTGATGTGTTCTACGACACGGCCACTACTCAGCGCTGTGTTCTACAACCAACCCGTACAATTTCCCTGACGTGTTCCGCGACCCGGACACTTGTCCCCAATGTGTTCTCAAACCTGCACTCCTTTCCACAGAGTGTCGTGGAAGCCGGACACTTTTCCCCAGATGGTCACAGAAGCCGGATACTTTCGCTGTAGTGTCGTAAAAGTCGGCCAATTTTCCCCAGAGTGCTACGGTTGCCTAACATTTTTCACTGTAGCGTCCTAGAAACCGTCACAGAAAGTGTCACGGAAGCCGGGAACTTATTCCCATAGTATCGTGGAAGCCGGACACTTTTCCCAGTAACTTAAGTAAGTAAGTGATCGCGGGAGAATTTCGTAACTCGGACACTTTTCCATGAGGGCTCAGGGATCCGAAGAGTTTTTCACATTGTGGCCAAGGAGTTGGAAACGTTTCGCCAAAAGTGTCCGGGTTGTAGACACAGCAAGGAAATGTGTCCAGGTCGTAGATCACATCAGTGAAAAGTGCCCGGGTTGGTTGTGGGACACAGCGCGGAATAGTACCGGGTCGAAGAACACATCGGGGGAAAGTATCCGGGTTGTAGAACGCAGCGGGGGAAAGTGTCCCGGTTTAAGATCACATTTGGAAAGTGTCGGAGTGAGACTGGGCACCACAAAGCTGTTTCGCCAATAAAATTCGGAGTGAGCACAATTTACGGCGGGCGCTTTTTGGGCTTTCCGGACGGTTTTAGCGGTTACACAGGCAATTGCATTGTTTACTATGGTTCGCTATGTATCCAACACATGCTTTACTTTGGTTTACTCGTGGTTCGCTTCAGGCTCTGTGCTGTTCTATGGGTTCACTGCTAGGAAGCAGTGCAAGACATAACCACATACATGTTTGCTGTGGTTTTTTCTTGGTTCAAACCAACTGAACCGGTCTCTGTCTAACTTTGACATTTTCTCACATCTCGCACCACGTTAACTGTTGCTGGGAAATGCTGTGTCAATTGGCTCTTCTTGATGATGAGCATGATGATGATGATTTACTTAATTGTTCAAGGTCTAACGCAAACGAACAGCACGATTAAACAACAGGCCATTAATTTGGGCGACACATTAACAACACACAGACATCCCATAATACGTAATTCACAGAGACAGACCACTGTTACGTGGACCAGCAAAATATTCTAGATAACATAGAATAACGCTGTTTCATAATCGACCGGAGTGGAGCAAAAGTCTTCTATACTCAACTCGAACGCACTTTTTTCTGCGTTTCCTTTTCGTCCGCGATAACTCTCTTCGAAATGGTCCGATTTGCTTAAAATTTAGCCAGATATGTTCGTCGTTACGAGTTCTGGAACCCAAATGTTTTTTCGACATTACATTTTCAAAAATGGCCGAGTTATCACAATTAAATTGTAATATGCATATACCGCTGAAACCAAACAACAGAAACGTTATTCACTCTTCAGATTTAGAGGACAGACAGGGATGTCCCCTGCGCAACTGAAGACAATGAAAGGCGGGTATTGCACTATGAAAGCAGCCACACACTTTTACCGCTCCGGTCTTCATCGCCAGCATCAGCGGAGAGCGATTACCTAGTAAATGCATATCCTGACAATTGTGAATTGGAACTGGCGGTACTTTCTCCAGTTACTAACAACTGTAAGGTGGTTATCGGAATCGAGTGATCTGCTTGGCTCCGAGTACTGCTGCCGGCCGTTTTCGTCGTCAGTTTAAACATAATAATGTCGCTCTACGTTGCCAGTCCAAAAGGCATTCGGTAGACCAGACCCAGAGATTCGTCTCAAGACTTGGACATCCCTACATCGAAGTTCGAACGTGTCGGAATATTCAACTTTTTTTGCTGACTTCCATGCAACGTTGTACCGTTTTTCCTAGGAAACGCTGCACAGAGCTCTCACTTTCGTCAGTTTGCATGGTTGAAGATGGATTACACTTTACCGTACAATACTCCAGCACTGGCTGGACAATTGTGGAACATTTTCATCCCTGCTGCTATAAAACCGCGAGGAAACAGCGCATTGATCGACCGAAGCGGAGCGAAGGTCCTCTATATTCAACTCGAAGGGATGTCGATGTCTGTGTGTCATTCCGTTAGTGGGTCATCATTATTTTTATTTATTTAGTTTATTATTTATTAAATCTATTTATTATATTTATTTATTTACTACTATTTGTTTTATAATTTGTTATGTATTAGTATCATTGTTTTTTTTTTGTTATTTATTGTGTTTATTTTATTATTAGTCATGTAATATGATTACTGCTTTTAATATTGTCACATTTGTAATATTATTAGTAGTTAATCGGTCAGTAATGTTTGTTATTTTCTCATTTATTTCTTAATGTTAATACATAGTATGATTACTACGTCTAATAGTGTCATAGCAAGGCAGATGACCATCTGACCAAGGTCATCTGCCTTGGTCATAGATTAACTTTTCTCAGAACTCAGTAGGTCAGAAGCAATCCCTCGACTGTTTGAAAGGACTGCGAATTATCGCAGCAGAAACATGGCTAACTATGTATAAAGGGATTTCTGCCAACTTTCGCTTTCAAATCCACCCATCCTTGCATTCGTGTGGTGGCGAATTCTATTTTACAAAGCGAAAAACGGGTTACTGCTAGGTCTCTGGGTTGGGGAGGATATCTCGGTTTTCAAAAGTCAGTGAAAG
>JAQGAU010004488.1:0-11550 GCA_034698045.1 Paramacrobiotus richtersi | reverse complement strand
GTCTTTTAAAATTCCTCCAGACCTTGCTGTAGGACCAAACAGCCAGGATTGCAAAACCGTGCGCGTGACCAGATATTCCGGAGTCAGAAGTACTTCCGGGATCGGAGCAGTAAAGAAACGAATGAGACCAAACCCTGCGTGTAGCTGTCAGACCCTGTACTGTTCAAACCAGACCAACGACCAGTGCCAGCGTTAGACCAATAACCGTGTATCGTCAGTATCAGAATTTTTTCCAATAAAAAATTTAAGAGATTTACGAGATTGTTTTTCTGGTACTCTTTCCTGGTGTTTATTGGACTTTATCAGAGATATTTCGGTGAGAGTTTACGGATTTTGAGGTGGTGATCGAAATCCTGTGGTAATTTGACGGTGTGGAACAGTTTTACGGTGATTTTTGAGAGATTTTCTGTGGTGTTTTGTACCGAATCAGCACTGTGTTTACCAGTCTTTTTCCCAACTTATCGACGTTACTCTCCATTCTTTGTGATCGAGGCTTGATCCCTGGATAACGGGGAACGCTTTGATTGCATTTGTGGACGGGTGCAGCTGGATTTCGGATTTTGGAGAGCGGTGGAAGAACGGGCTCGTGGAAGTTCGTTGACTCGCCGTGTTTATTGTGGAGAACAGGGATCCAACGGGTAAGTACAAATACTATAGGGTGTTACTCACATAGCTGTAATACGGGCTTTTGTAGGTAATTTCTCTGTAGTAGTAAAATTTCGTAAATTTAGGTAAATTGTGCGCAGAACAAAAGTTTTGCGTATGAGTGCGTGGTTTTGTACTGAGTGGTACAGAATCGTGGTGGTGAAGAAACGAGTGTTGTGTGTCGGTGGCGCGCATTGAATTTGCGAGCCGTGTGCTTTGTGTTTCGTGCTTCTTGCAGTCAACCAAGCGTCAGACCAGATCACTGATAACATCAAGGAAATTCGGAGAAATAAACGGAAAATTTTTTCTGCATTTTGTGAGCGTGTCTGGCGTTGTGGTTTGGTGTTTATTTTTATTTTTCTTTTATTTGATTAATCAATTTACTTTACGGAAAAATACCAGAAAATTTGCCCGACTTTTTGATTAAATTCATAAAGTCAGAAATAAATTGTTCAATTATTAACAAAATTGAACCAATATCGAGCGGACGAAGTCCAATCGAGTATCGTGCTTTACGAAATAACCAGAGTGGAAGAATGGATAACCGAAAAAGAGCCAAAGGAGCATCGTTAAGCCAGCCGAACTCTCGACCTTCCAGTCCGACAAAGAATCGAACCCAACAGCTTCGGGAAGAAGAAATCCGTAGAAAAATGGAAGAGAGAGATCGAGCTGCAGCAGCGGCATCTCAACCAAGCCGTCCGAGAAGAAAAGCAGCTGACGAGGCGACCGAAAAGAATGCCGTATTGGCAGCTCAAGGACGACGAAAACCCAACCAGCCATTGGCCAACTCGACTACGATTGATCAACAAAATGCCCATAATGAGCAACAAGCTGCAGGATTCGAACGTGCACAGAGTCAAGAAAGAGCCAATATTTCTAGAATTAGTGCCCCTAACCGAACGATGCAGATCTGGCTATCGCCCATTCCTGAAATGAATGGCACAGTCCGGGAAAATCCCCAGTTTCAAAGGTCAGTGACCGGAGCTGCAGCTGCAAGACAAAGTCAGGAAGGGATCCAGCCGTCGATCGGTCAACAAAATTCTACGAACAGTAATATGAGAAACCCGTATTCCTCAATTCATGAACGGCAAAGGACCCCGTTTCCTACAAGACACGAAATCAGGGAAGATATTGAGAGGAGCCTGGCCAGACAACCAAGCATTGCAAGGACGATTACCCAGGATCGAACGAATCCTGTTCAAAGGAACAGCATGGGATTTGATGTGCCATTCATTGACCACGTTGAAGGACAAGACAACAGGATGTCTTTCCAGGATCGGTTGGCTCAAGATTATCCTCCTGCCTCAGCAAATCGAGAGCAAGGCAGGACAACAAATCAAAAGTTGGATAGAACGGCACGAAGTGTCGTTTTTCAGGATGAAGTTGGGGTACAATCCCAAAGGGATATACGATCAGAAGATCGTAGAGAAGGGACTCCCAGCGTGGTTTTTGCTGGCACTGTCCGACCGGAAACGGCACAAGGCATGCGACGTTTGCATGAACTGGGCAGCGGACAACGCAGAGAGTTTACTCGCACCAACGAAAAAGCTGCCGCTACCGATTTCCGGTTTCCCCCACGGGATCAGAACCCTGTACGAAATGATGAAAGGGATCCTCAAGTGAGGAATGCGTCGTATAGTGAACAAGCAGATGATCTCCGGCGAGAAGTCGAGGCTATGTTCCAAAGACCCATAGCAACTTCCGGTATCCTCTCAGGGACATCCCAGCGAATTGGTCAATTAGCTGAAGAAACTTCCGGGCTGAGAACCAACCTGTATCAAACGGGATTATCCCTCCGTACTGATGTTAATAAGACCAGAGCAGCAGTCTCAGCGGTCAGGAAGAATACGCGAGAGGATCTTGAGGGAGTTCGACAAAATCAAGCACGAGTAAATGAACGAGTCCAAAGCAACGAAGCAAGAATTAATGAATTTCAACAACGATTGGGAGAATTTGCAGAAAGGGGAAGAACATTTGTGAGGAAAAGCCCCGCGATGACCAGAAAGAAAGTTCGCCGAGGACGTCTCACCCCGCGACCAGAAGGCATGCCATGTAGATGCCTGCGGCATTGGATAACGGATAAAAGATTCCTCCTGAAGTCAGCAGATAATGGCTGATGCTTGATCCGGAAGCTTGACCCTGAGTATTGACCGGAAGATTGCCTTATGTTTACTGTTGCCTCCTGGCATTTTGTACTGTTAACTTGTCAGTCTTGCTAAAGTCTTGCCTCGATGTTCTTCCGAGTCAGCAAGCTCGTGTGACCTTCTGTTTCTGTACTGATAAACTACCTTGGGCCAAGTGTTTGTATTCTTCCTGATAAAGTACAAATCGTTCCCGAGTGTTTGGTTCTTTATTATATATATAGAGGACAGATCAGTATAGATATAGAATTATTCCGTCTCGTCACACTATTTGCCAAACTATACATGGTTGTTTATCTGTGGCCGTCCACGCATTCCGTGTTCCCCAGAAGACCCATGAGATTCTATGATTTGGCTTCCTTGGATATCCTCTGCTGGTAGCAATATGTATTAAGCAATAATAATAAAAACGAATTGTCGTCATCGTTAATTTTATTTTACAACCCAGTTAGAAAATCTGCGTTTTGTGAAAATCTTCGTTTTGTTGACGGCTTCAACTTCGCGCTGTGCGGCTTCTGTGGGGGGGACAGTGTTTTCATCCATGACAATAAACTTGGACTGACCTTCCGCAAACCTAAAAAGGTGCCGATAAATATTTTGTCCCAAGGAAAAATTGTAATATTTTCTCAGGCTGACCGGCATCAATTAAGTATTAAACTTAACGTGAATTTTATCTAGCAAGGCTATCAGATCCTTAGACAAAAGTTATGCCAGACAGTAATAAAGCTCGGTATCGGGGTATTTTTATTTGTATGTTTCCAACGCAAATCAGTTTATTTTTACCGATATGCAACATGTTACACGTAAACAAACACATCATTCGCTATTTTTTACTCGGCATTGAACCATCGTATTTGGCCGCCTGATAAGTTTTACGTATAATATTGTATTAAAAGTTTTAATTTGACAGACACAATTTGTGACTCAGAAACACATTTAGCTAAACGCATGGAATGTGCAAAAAACATATTAAAATGTCTGTAAAATCTGCCGTGTCGTTTGGTTAGTTTACTTGTTTGATTAATACGTAAACTTTGCACCTGTTTAGTTCGATGAGTGTGCTTACAATTTATATAAACACATTTAATTTAAATATACTACAGAACTTTCTAAAGTTGCTTTAAAGCGTTAATGTGACTGAAGTGTAAAGCGGTATGAAAACATCTACTGTACTATATTGTGCCATTACAGCCCTAGCAGACTCTCTCGTGATGCGACCGCCATTAAATGTTTATTAAAAATCAGCCATTTGACGTAAAATTTTTTTGCGATATGCAAATTGTATGCAATTGTCAGGTTCACAAGTTTTCTGTCAGTAAGTCTGCCAGGAAGTTAACTGTGCAACAGATAGTTCAAGAATTGTGTGGGTGAGGTGTGTTATTCCCATAGGCACCCATGTTAAACTGGTGCACGTTTTCCGACCAAATCACTTGAAAGGGACCAGACCAAATCACACCTCGCGTCACATCTGCCTGTAGCTAATTCTGGTTGCATTTGATCATCAGCTTGTGTGTCGTACATTTTTTTGTACAGAGGCGCAAAAAACCAAGGTTTTTAATCTGCATTCTTCCGTTTGTCAATAAATGACTATAAAAATAATTTATTCTTCAACTTCGCAAGCCCACAAAGCAACAGCAGGGCGTATGCAATAAACATCAGCGGCATCGCCACCATATCTCGCAAAGCAGTTCATGGAACACACAATGCAATTAAATAACTATTTATGGGCAATAGTTGACGCAACCAGCAGCGCCCGCGCAGGACATACCGGTGCATTCACTGTACCGATTGCAGCGACATTCAGCAGCCAAACAGTGGTTGTCCTGGGCGGTGAAGCAAAAGTCACCACTGTCGCCACTACAATAACGCCAGCACCAGCCGTCGGGCCAATATTTATGGCTGCATCCGGCCGAGCCGTAAGCCGTGCTGGCCTCAGCGGTCAAGGTGAAGGCGCTTTAAATCACTATGCTCAGGGAAATTAGCAGGTACATCGTCTGCAAACGAAAAAATCGACATGTACTGTACAGTAAGTACCCAACCAAAATTCTGAACAATTAACGCCAGATGAGAATAAAGGCTGACTGTTAGTTAATGAAGATCACATCAGCAGATACTGTCAATTTTCCAGTTAGGTGCAAGAATGTAAAATTCAGGAGATAATTTCTCGGTTACCCACATATATAACTTACGAAATCGTTTTAGCAGTTGTGTTTAATATTGGCTTATGTTTCGAGGACTCGTTGCCTATCGTCCAACTGCCAGGAAAAACTTCTGGATACCTATGATAGCGAGAATTCCTTCTTCTGGTGTCTGGCCTGGAAAACGGTGGCTGTACAAAAAGAACGCGTTAGAATCGATGCCGTGGAGTTGTACGAATGGCTTGCTTTCCTTACAGATACATGTATTATAGTGTTTTATTTACGGCTTTGTGTGCATACAGTTTTAAATGCTCTTGTCCGCACCTGCTTACGCGCCAGCGTTTTAATGGATACTGTTTCGTGAATCGTTACTTTTCTCCAAGCCGCAATAACTTTTGCACTAGATTTCGAGTTTCCCGATGAAGCTGGAAATAACGGCAGAACAGTGAACCTATTTTAATTTCATGGCTTAATAAAAGCTAAATGGCTGGCTGGTAACTAGAAATCTTTTCGGGTAAAGGTTAGCCACCGGGATCAAATTTTTCGAAACGGGATTAAGTACATAGTTATACCGTTGTATGCCGAAAAAATCGATTCTCAGCCGCACGCCTTTCTGAGTGTGTTGTATCACGAATGTATTTGTTCTTTCCATTTTTATATAGCAAAAAGGCGTACACTGTTGATATAATTTGTTTATTTCGGCAGCACGCAGACGATCTATTTATGTACCTCAATCCATGTGGTCAAATAAAGCAGACCATGAGAATCTACGTTTCCGAAGGATTTTCGGCAACGTGTAATTCAGGATTACAATGCCGATACAATAATAGTTAAAAATCAGATCAAAAGAGACGTCATATGCACGCTGTATGGCCGTAAACATGATGCGTCTCGTAATGCGTAGCGTAAACCATTGAATAATCCGTGGTTGTAAGTCAGTCCCATTAGTTTTAAGATGATAGATGTTAACTTAAAATGAAAGTAGCTTTCAGTATTCTGCCTTTTTATTCCTGTTCGTTGTCATCCAGTGTCTGTCCATGCCGATTTATAAATTAGTAATACCCCGAAAAAGTGTTGTTTCTAATGTCCAGGCGGTACGATTGATTTCTCCGCACGAAACAAACCAGTAAAAGGAGAACAAAGCTTAGCGCTTTTGCAGGGCAAATCCGGTATCTAACTCAAGATCTATAATACGCTTGGCCGCCCCATATCAAAGAAATCTCGAAAACGATAGCGAGTCATCGAAAACTGAATACACCATTAGACTCCCTATGGTCGAGAAGGGGTTCACATGGCATTTTTTTAAAAAAAATTTTGCCGGCACAGGTGATACCGGCTTATGTGCAAAATCTTCAAGGTCACCTTGAAACTAACCTAATAAAACATCCAGTTGCTCATCTCCATAAAAAAAATCATTTTAAAATTCAAGTTCCATATTCATACTTGTTTAATAATTCAAATAAGAAATGTAAGAGAGCGAAAACGAACCATCTTACTCCAGAATCTAGATCTACCGGGAAGCTCGGCCGCCCGTTATTTGATATTATCAAACCTAAACTAATCCGAAACCACAACGGAAAACAAGTGTCCCCACAGTCAAAACGAGGTTACCAATACGTATTAGATTCGATTTAATGCACTAGAGACTCCGCATTCTTCAAAAAACAAATATTATGCCAAATACATGTAGAAAGACATGTCATGATCGACAAATGATAATTATGATATCGTAAATGCTCTTTTACCAATCAAAAACCAGGCGACCAAAAAATGTCCGATTTGTATATATACCGCTCGACATGAATGTTTTTGATTTGAAATCTGTTGTTGAACTTAATTATAAGTCATAAAATAAAGAGACTGCACCAACACCACAAAGAAACCACAACCACCGTTTAAACTGCCAGGGAGCAAAACACACTATGCAAAAGTAAGCAGCAAGTACAGCGTAAACCTCATCCCGGACAATATTGGTTTAACAAAATGACTTACTGTCTGCTGTACAAGTGAAACCAAAAGAGGAACAGTATAGAACAGTGGTGGCGGACTAAAGCAGCACACAAAAAAGCAGTAAAAATATCTAAGGAAATTAGCCGAGAATAAGTAGCGAAGTAATCAAACCGAAAGCCCGAAGCGGAACAGGATATCCGATTAAACCTTCCCAACCGCCGACCAAACCGAAAGACCGTTTCTGACCGCTAAAACCGCCCGAGGGACCAAATTCCGCCGGGTTAAGTGCATCCCGCCCGAAAAGTTGTCTTTCCGAGATCCTTTTAGCGACACTGCCACAACATTCAAAGGTCACACCGGCGCTTATCCCAAACGCTAACAGATAACAAGTATCACCAGTACATTTTTGCCGACTAACACCAAATGACCTATGTCATCCAGGCGGTTCTGCTGGGACCCGATATACAGCAGGAATCGGCCAATTCTCTGGCATTCTGGAAAAATGTCGAAACCATAACGGTCATGACTCATGTACGGCCTCTGACAAAAGTGTCCGGGTGAAACTGATCGTTTAGGGGCACGCGGCTAGTGTTTTATTTGGAAATCAAACTGAAAGTACTACAACGGGCCCGGATGTCTGGTAGAACATTCGCAACCGTCAATCGAACCGTAAACTCGATCGTGACCGAGAAAACAGTCCGCAGGACACAAATTCTGCCGTGCGTAAAATTTGTCCGGCCCGAAGAATTTTATAAATCTAAATTTAAAGGTCATCCGGACGCTTGTGCCGGAGCTTAGAAGATAACTGGCAGCTTCATCCAGCCATTTTTCCCAGATACCCAAAACAAATCGGTTTCATCGTACATTAATGATAACAGACAGAATGCCTAGCAAAATGATCAGGTACTTCAAACGTGCGACAAAAGTTTTAATTGTTTTGGCCCAAAGAATGTCCAGGAAATTCTGTATATGGAATCGGGAATCAGGAAATTCGGAATGGGATAGTTGACCAAATCCTTTGACGCAAAGTAAGGCTGAGTAGAATGCTTGCAGATCGTTCTCGAGTGGAAGGTCTCAAGGAACCCTGAGGCGTAGTCGAAGGTGTTGCTTGAAGGTGTCGTCAAAGTGTCCGGGTGAAACTGATTGTGTTTGGGCGTCCGGCAAGTGTCCGGAGAAAACCGCAATTGCCAACTGGGAGCAGGCAAAAATGCCCGACTGAAACTGCTTGCTTGGGGGCACCCAGCAGATGTCCCCGTGATCGGTAGATGGTTTCGTCAGAGTATTCTCGAGATTTCGGGGTGGGGAAAAGTGACGCCGAACGGAATTTTCACTCTTTGGGATGTTTTGCCAGTTTACGGCACAAAGACTCCACCGAATGGGTACTTATACCTGAATCCTTAATTTTAAAACTTGAATCCTTATTTTTACAACAACGAATTAAAAATGTATAAGAGTTTCCAACATCCAGTCATGCAATCACTTCATTTCCTTACAAAATGACTTGGCAACTCTCGTGCGACAGTATAATAACAACAAATATAATACGGTTTTGTCTGCCAAGTTTCTTACTAACTAGCACCGCTCTGAATAGTATGTTATCGAATAGATTCTGAATATGAACCTCAAGAAACTCTGAGGCGGCAGCCGAAGGTGTTTCTTGTAGATATCTCTCATGCATCTTTCTGTATAAGTCCTAAATAAAGTCACATTGCATCAGAATTTTTCCTGAGCAAACCAGGCTTCGTATCCTGTCGATCCATCCATGAATTTACGATTCGACTTTCCGCAAAGACGTCCGAGGGAAATTCATCGATATCTGCATGGCTTCCCGGCAAAACTATCCGAAAGAAGTGATCTTTATGATTTAATTGCCTATCTCTGCGGACGCTCAAAAAGAAACGTAGACGTCATGTTTCGCGGCAACATGGGTACAGAAACTGTGAATTTTTGCTTTTTATGGCAGTGGGGTACCTTTTCGACAACATTGTACATACAGTTGTGTTACTTGTAACTTGCGCATGCTTTATGCTTTATGCTCCGCAGCTGTGTTCTGGGTTTTTTTGCGTTACTTTTCGTAGACTACGTGATCGTAATTGTAATCACCAGTATCGGAAAAGTCGTGTTTTATTGCCGAAATCAGCTTTTTTTGTGCAGTATAACGCTGCAGTAACATACTAAACTCTTGACCAACAGACACGGCAGTGCAAGTTTCGGACACAATCGAATATGACATGTTGTGCGACATATAGCGCGACTAACTAACTAACTATAAGCAGATGATCAGCAGATGCTATGTGATCAATGTTTATCTCGCGCATCATCGCTTATCCCAGTCCACAGACTCGCTGAGCCTAGCAGTTATCACCCATCACAGCGACTGGACCAGGGGCGAGTTGACGAAGTAGCGTCGTGCGATTTTTCACGCGGACTGGATCGTTGACTGCCAGCAGTGTTTTATCCTGTCCAGATGCCAACTGACTGTTCAACAAAAGCATTTGCTGGTTTGCAAGGGGAACTGCAAGTCCTCAACCTAAAGAGGATAATCATGATAAAGAATTTGCAAGGCTTTCGAACGCGTCTGTGAATGGTTTTCCAAAGGGATTGTAGAAATGTCGGCATCTAGACATGTCACAGACGACGCGGAGTATAAGGTGCAATACAAACGTTTAATCAGTAGTTTCGAGCCCCTGTTTACGGACAGCAGGAGATCTAGGCAGTCTATCGCAAACGTTTTTTTAATCATTTTCTTTACAAACCGACGTTTTCCGTGACAGACGGCTTGCTAAGCTTTCTGGTGTTGCACTGTTTCTAGCAAGGATACGGAAAGAATCATATTCTGTTTTGGCTTACCTGACAGAGTCAGCAAAGTTAATAACAAGCAAATTAATTATACATGTCGACGAATAAAGTTTGAAGTACCAAGTAAAACAGCAGCAGCGGGAGCAGAATGATCAATGACCAGCTTGAACGTTCTGCGCAGGTCGGCGTCACCGGCAGCCACTTTTATCCAGATAGCATTTGCTAAGCATTCGAACTACGGATGTCTGGCAGATCAAAAGTGGGCCACTTTTTAGTGCTGTTCAGCAGCTTTATTTGTTGGTTTGTAGCCCATTTCATGTTTAACTTCTCCGAGGTGTCGTTCTTCGGCCAAGTTTTTATTGAGTGCTTTCTTTATTTCCCAATATTAATCGACTTTGTGGATAATAAAAATATCTCTGGATGTTCATATGGCCTGAACCCTTTATTTGCCAAATATTCGTCAGATTGTGTTGAAAATTTTGGATTGCTAAGAGTATAAAATGCACTGATTATTGATCAAGAACCAGAAAATCCGGGCATTGCCAAGGTTATCCATGTAGGCTTTAATTTCCATGTAGTCAGAAAAACGCAAAAAAAATATTCTGCTCGCATAGAAAAAAAAGTTAGAAAGTGGATTATTCCTGCTGTTATGTATTTCGCTTTCCGGATACTTTTCGTACTTGTATAGATAGAGTTCAGTATAATATGTAAACATCACTCCACGATACGTCCGACAATTAAAACCAACCAATATGCACGTAAAATCCACGACTAACACGCAAAGCTTAGGTTGTTTCAGTTTCGTAAAGTATCATCATAAATGTTTTGAAAAGTTTTGTAGAGTTATGTGGTTTAATACAGCGGTGGTTTTTAGCGTTCTCAAGTTATTGTGCACAAGATATTACTGTGTGCATGATTCATGCAAAACCAACCGGAATAAATGAACAGCATTTTACATGATTATCGGATTATCGCACAAATTGTCGAGGAGATCAGCGATTTTATGGGCACTTTTCTGCTACTGTCTTATGCTAAGCTCATACTTCATGTTCTAAACGAAAGTTTTAGAACAGTTTTTTCAAGACATGTTTTAATACTTTTAGGACAAAACATTTCTATAAAACTTTCACATTGAGACAAATGTTTTAGAACGATTCTTAAAACAGCTTTATTTGTAGCCGTGATCATAGTGATAAAACAGTCCTAGTAATTACTCCGCCTGTTGTACAGATAACCAATAGCCGGCCCAATACCGGCAGGAAAAACAAGAGGGTATCTGGGTCGAATATAAATCTGAATTTGCAAATGAAAAGCGAACACGAAAATCGTTTTCATGCATACGTCGCAAAGTCCGCTATTAATCCTATATAATTATTTCCATTTCAAGCGAGCAAAATGCGACCAGCAATTCCTTCAAAAAAAAGTTCGCTTTTAATGTTTTTACTTTTGACTGTTATTATCTCGCGCCGCCGATCGCGAAGGCAGTTTCGCGAAAGCTACATTCGAGAAATTAATCGGAACCGCATTGCAAATGGGGAATTCTACACACTTGTTAAGGACCTCCGAAGTACCGACCCCCAGCGACATTTTAATTACTTTCGAATGACGAAGCCTACGTTCGATATATTACTGGAAAAGGTCAAGAATCGTCTGGAGCGTGCGGGTACACATTGGATGCCTCTGCCTGCTGATCTACGGCTTGCCTTAACTTTAAAGTAAATACCTATTATCAATGATTTATAAGTCATTTACTTTAAAAATATGTATATTAATATGCTATATATATGTGTCCCTAAACAAAATTCATCACTGACTTTTTATTTTCTCTACATATAGAATCCTAGCAAGCGGTTGCACCCAGCACGATATCGCAACAA
>JAQGAU010004487.1:0-11552 GCA_034698045.1 Paramacrobiotus richtersi | reverse complement strand
CGCCTTTTCCCACATAAAAGACGGCAGCTATTTCCGCAACCTCCACAATCCCCTGGGAGTTTTTCTTGAAGAATCTACAGTTAATGAAGAGTACTTCTATGCTTGCTGGTGTCCAGTGCAGTAATTAGTCTACTGTATCCCGTCATAATGTGTAAACAAAGTTCTGTTCATTTTATAGTTATAAGTCTGATACATCTGATTACAAGGCCAGCGTAACCGTACCTGGGACCCTCGCCGGTATACATCTGCAGCACCACACACCCGAAGCTCCAAATGTCCGTCTTGCGGCCAATGATGAAATCGACATTGTCCACATCACCGCCCATCATCTCCGGCGACATAAAGCCCAAGGTGCCCTTGCTGTGAGAAACTTCGTTAGGTTTGGTCAGGTTGCTTCCGATCTGCTTGCAGTCGCCCAGATCAGCAATCTTGATGCTGCAGGTGGGATAATCGGCACTGGACAGGATGATATTGGCGCCCTTGATGTCGCGGTGAATGATGCGGTTGCGGTGCAGATAGCAGAGGCCTTCGCAAATTTGTCGTGCCCATTTCCGGGCATATTGGATGTTGCTTTGAATAATCCCGTTCTCTGCTGCACGGTGCAGAGTTCCACCTGAAATTAGATCAGGAAGGGGTATCAAATAATTAAGAGCTTACAAGAAGCACTAAACGGACGCAATTGCAACCGCTTGCCGATGGTACTTACAAGTTAGCGTATTTGGTCGGCCGTAATGATCTTCATTGTTAATTTACCATTAACCTAATAATTTTATTTTTTCGGCAGAAGAGTCATTACTGGTTAAAGGGATGAAGTTCTAGCAAAGGAACAATGAAATTCAGAAACCACTTGATTCGGTCTAGATCTGTGGCACTCCAAGCTAAATTTTTATCACATAAGTTCCAGCTTACCTGAACAGTATTCCATAAGTACACAATAATGTTCCGTTGGACATTCGATCTTTGAAGTATCGTCGGTACGCAATGCCAACACCTGCAGCTGCAAATGCTTCACCAGGTTGTCGTGCTGCAGTTCCAGAATCGGCGTGAGTTTCCTATCACACTCATTTTTCAATCGTTCTTTCGCTGTCGCATCAGCGGGGAAAGAGATCAGTTTAACAACAATCTCTTCCGGCTCCACGTTATCGGTTCGTCTTGCACGGTACACATTTCCGAGACGTCCGCGGCTAAGTACAGTTTTCAGTACAAAGGGAATATTGGGAAAATCGGACATTTTTTCTGGCTAAGATGGGTAAGCAAAGAACAGACAGTTATATCGACAGCTGAATTTGTGAAATGCGGTGTTTTGGAAAACGGTACGTATTATTCGTACTATCGTAACATGTTAACCTTGTCCTTGTATATTGCTATCGGCATATTGTAACTGTCGTCATCAGAACGTTAAAACGGACTCTTATCAGGCTTGTTTACCGGCCTTACCAGTGTCTGTATGCCAGCCTGTTGACATAACTGATTATGAGTTACGTTGTACATGAAATGATCGAAGTTCTAAATACGTAGGTAGCCGGTTAATGTCGCGCGTCAACGGCCGAAACACTACAAATGCAAGCAGCATGTAAACGTGATCAAGACAAATTTTACTATACAATTGTTGACGAACAATATTTCGTATATTAATCGAGTCGGCTTGTGATTGATAGGGAGTCGACGCAGTATAGTAACAACTAAATTTACACCACACGTTCAGTGTACTCGCGGTACGGTTTCTCATTTGACAGACGCTTTGCACGAGGATTTTCTTCTGCAACAAGAAGGACTTCCGGCACAGGTTTGTTTTGATTCTGTAGACAATTTCAAACGCTATACCGGTACATACATACTAGTCTCGGTAGCCTTCCGTAATGTGGCCATGCGGAACGGGGAAATCCAAACAAAGAAATTCCAGTTTTTACACATATAACATTATTTTATTAGTAGTGTTATGCTAACGTTGCGCTAGAGTACAACCCATTTGTATCTACAGTGTTGGAGGTACTGGTTCTCAAAATGTGTAAATTGTAGATTCTGGATTTATGATCAGATGCTGGTACTGCATGGCGGTTTATTGATTAATTAGGCTAAAATGCTGAGACGATTCATACAATGCTAATAATAATACAACGAATATTTTAACATGTCTATGAAGAATTATGGTAAGCAGATTACGATACTGTTTTAATAAGCGATGGCAAAGTTTGTTTGCGACTTCGTGCTTCGGTTTTTCTAGATATGTGGAAATTGTAGATATTGTAATCAGTAGTCGTTGTTCCAGGTTATGACAAAACCGTTAATGCACACCATATTTTTTTGAATCCTCAATAAGAAGCGGGAGAGATTTAATTAATCGCACTGCTGAAATACATTTAATGGTCTCAAAATGAATTAACACGCACTCTTACAGTAATTTTGCCGCATATTTTTCTGTATACGTAAGTTGTTCACTAACTGCCGTAGTTGTTTTTACCCCAGTCCTATTGTATCACATATTTGCCAATAAATATGTGCACGTTGTGAGCTATTAACTAACATATTTAATTGCAATAAATAATATGAAGTGACGAGAATTATAATGCAAAATTTAATAGTATTAAATAGTAATAAACACGTAAATTTTACGTATGCGCCCGAATGACCGGCCACCGCATGCCGTACTTTAACGCAAAACAACAGTGAGAGCATTTTTTGAGTACACTACCTTTCGAATGGTCATTCATGATTCATGTGTACAATTACGTGCGTGACCCACACTTAGTTGGCTACCGCTAACTAAGCAAAAATAGTATTATCAATGATCATCGTTGCCTCACCTTTCCAGTGTAGGTACGGTATTGCGTTGCATTACAATTAGATGCAGTATCTATCCGACGGTTGAGCGCGCAAAGATCAAAATGTTTTGTAACAATTGTCTTGCTGTAATAATAATATCAGATGTTTTACTACCGGCTTAAAATTGATTTACGGTACGTATGCCTTACGCCCGACCGGATATCACATCCGGCAACAATTCTCATAATTGCTGAAAAAGCCTAAGGTTTTTTTCGTTCAAAGATATATTAGGGAAGCAAGTCATGTGAAGGTGAAGAATCGCAAATAATTATTGCACTTTCATACACTTTCGTAATTATTGCACGTTACACATTGTACAGCATCGCGATTGGTAGAAGCAAACGCCAGGTTCCCGGAAACGGTGTCACTAACAGTTACAGTTGCAGTTGCGATGCTTGCGTCCCTCATGTTTCGTCCCAGTTTGCAGTCAAACGGTACTGAACAGTGTTTTTGTTCTAAAAATATAACGCTGGCCAATGGAGCGGTTATTGTCGGATGGAGGAACGATGGGGGATGCACTTGTCCCGTTGCCCGAGCTCAAGCGAATACCGGAGGTAAACAGCTGGCATACTTACCATTACTATAGAGCAAACGTACTCGTGCTCCGGATCTTCCATATCATTAGTTACTTCAAAACATGCGCCTTCTGCAGCCCCGTGGTACTGTTCAATACACATAAAATAATTATAGTAGTCTTAAATAAACATGCGCGCCGCTAACGTTAACGAAATCCAGTATACATACACTTCTATATCATGTTTCATGAAATTGTGTATCGGTAAAAACACTGAATTCTCGAAATATTTGATTACTATCTTATGTAGTAATTGTGTCAGAGGAATACTGGTTCTTTACTGCCGGTACAGTGCAAGTTGTTAACAATTATTATACTATTCTGGTCACAATAAATCAAGGATGGCGCGAGTTCGACTCTTTACAGTGGTTGGCGGCTACATTCCCGGGTGTGATCAGTACGGAGGGTTTTCGAAAGCTCAATTAAGGGAGCGGTGGCACCGGATTCCAGTGGTGCGTCGACAGTATGGGCAACCAAATCAGTGAGGGTGTTCCGCCATCCGTTCCTAGTAAGCCAATCACGTGCACTTGATCCTGAATGTGCCATATCATCCGAAATTTGCAGAATTTTTTACGCTGTTGTTTTTTACCTAAACTTGCATTTTTGTATGCGCCATATTTTAATATTAATCGTCAGTTTGGATTCGTGTTCGCGATTTTAATAAGTACTGTTAACAAAACATCATGCATAAATTTACATCCTCGCGGTGCAACAGCAACAAATTGATCGGTAATAATGTGCAGCTCAACGAATCGTAGCGAATTGTAATGATTAACAGTGTTGCCAATTATATCCAAAGCATAATTACGCAACGAAGTTGTGACTGTATAAAATGATTATGCCAGAGGCTTCAGGCCTTCATTCCGTTAGATGCACTTCATTCTGCGTTCATCCGAGTCCACTTTAGAGCTGCAATGAAGGACGATAAACGCTAGCTTAAACTCCAAGTCATGATTTTTGAAAAATAGCATTTGCCCGTCACATTAAATTCACCTTTGGTGCGCCGTTTGTTTTTTCGGCAGCCATTTTCCTCGCCAAGTAAGTGAGTGATCCAGCCTTCATCATTATTCTGGACGCCCTGGTGGCACAAGGGGCACGTGACCATGCTATTGTCCAAACTTACATCTGTAAAAACCCAGTTCATAACTAAAGATATTTACTCCTTAGTTTCATCAGTACTCTGTATAGTATGTGCGAAAACGTTTAAGAATATCTGATACATATTGCTGCTTTGAAGATCACTGTTAACCCTAGTTTTACGGATGGGGTCCCTTTGACCCTATTAATTCTTCGAAAATTTGCAAAAAATGACGTTTTAACAGTGCAGGATCAAGAATGCCCTGTTTGACCATAAGAAATTCGGCTCTTTCTGTTTCTTCTAATATGCGAACTTCCTTGACCACCGGTTCGTGAGTTAGCCGTTTGGGTAAGCCTGATCCCAACTACGAACAGACTCGGTTTCAATCAGCACAGAGAGGATACAGAAGCTTCGATCAAGGAACCCTTAAATTGTTTTGTAGAGCACGTTTTTATGCACAGAATTGCGTTGAAACCGATACGCTGAGTTATCGGGCTGAATTTAGGCAGCACTGGAATCATTGGGACAGACAAGGGTTGGTTTCCCAATGCAACCTGTGAGAAAGCACTGAATACAATCAACTTTCTCGCAGATTTCCAGAACTCATGACGAAAGCGTGTTTTCTAACCCAGTCAGCGCGATCGATTTAGCAGACAAATCCCACTACAATGCGCTCACATTGCCCGGCTAAACTTTCAGTGGGGTCGACAAGACCCAGCCCGTATTCCCTGTCTCAAAAACGAGCCGTAAAACCCGGGTCAAGGAGAGTTAGTAGGTACTGACAGCCATCAGCTTGTAAGTCGATCAGCTTGTTGACTGTAGAACAAAGGGCCGCGCCCATATTTGATATCAAGGAAACATATGTTTTTGTATATGTAGCAAAACTCGTGCTTACAAAAAAAACTTACAGTACCATGCACTTATTTGCAGGAAATGCAGGAAATTATAAACGCTCAGGATTTAAAAATTAATGCGCCTGCCGCATCCCTTTTCAAAGTGCCTCACAAATAAGCTAATCTGAGAGAACAGTCTGATCACGACCCCGACTCGGATGCCTGTACGTCTCACATATACTTACAGAAGCGGGCACTGAATGGGACATTACCTAAACAATCCGCTCTCGCGATATGGTCCTTTATCTGTTTCGTCGCGATTCCCAGGCCACATCGAGGACACGGTGACACCAACGGCTTCTTTAGACACTTTTCCAGCAAGTGTTCATTCAGTTCAGAAACCAGCACCTTCTGTAATATCACACCAGAATTTTCTAATGCGCAACCGTGTTTACTGGATTCTGGATTCTTTAAAGGGTCATCTGCTTAACAGTTGATAAATTCATGGAAAAGGGCATCGTTTGCGTACATTGTCGCAAAAATTGCACAGTTTTAACATAGGGCATTCTTGGTACAAGTGCCAGTTGAAATCTTTGATTATTCCCGGTTTTCCGCAGAATGGACAAGCCCTGAAAAAATCAAAACGCTGAGTTAAATCTGATCCAGTGTATGCAGTTCACCAAAGGTCATGTACATAAAAACTTGTACATTTCAATGTTCATTGTGGAGATCCATGCAAACCCTCTTTTATGAGCGTTGACGTAAAACTATTCGACTCGAAGTCGATAGTTTAGTCTTGATACCGGCGATACTTACGAAACAACATTGGTGTTGTTCTTCAGATGACTCGGATGTTGGTCCTTTTGCACCAAACTGTACCCATCACTTTGGAAGCCATTTGCTACAAGTTGCAAATTTTTCCAGTATTTCCCATTCTGAAATAAAGGCATCGTTTTCGGGGTTTGGCTTTTGTCTTCATCCAGCAACTCTGAGGTTTCTTGTTTCTCGACCATTTCTTCTTCTTCTTTCGAAACCAAATATGTGGTCTGTTCTACACTATCGGTAACATCATTGCTGTCGGCAAAATCAGTATCGGACGTGGCACCTGATTTGGTCGCATGCGGCCGCGACTGCTCGGACACGGACCGAGTGGACAGCAGCGTCGTCGATGACCTTTGGCTCGGATGGGTGAAAGTTGCGTGATCACGTGAAGAATCGGAAACATTGTGATGCTGAGCCGATCCATCGGACGTGTCGGAGATTGGGCTAAGATCCCGTTTTGTTGCGAACTGTTTCCGGGAAATGACCTTCTTGACAAACTTGGGAAGCCTGATGGAGGAAGTTGTCATCATTTCCTGGGCCTAGGGCAGGACGTCGGTTAGAGTCTTAAAACTTAGTGACTGCCAAAATTTGCACATTCAGCATTTCTGGTCTGCGGAAAGACTCTTTGCATGATATTTCAACCGCAGCAGGCTTTACAATGTGCAGAAATTATCAAAACATCCAATCCCGATGAAACGAACAAAGGGGAGTCGGTGCACTTACAGGGATTCTCTCTTTCGCACCTTTTCCGAGAATGTTGTCAGGCGTTTGGAAGGGCAAAAGCAGCGGCTGCAACAAAAAGTACAGTCACCATTTATCTGTTCATAAAAGGAGGCGTCTTAACTTTTCGAGCAAAATGTTCTTCGTCGATCGTTTTATGACCGTATGATCTGTGTCGTGTGTTTTTCCCAGCTTATCTTATTATCTTCTTACAGATTCGAGTCTGACAATATTTCTGCAATCTCCCACGTCGATTTCCGCTAGAACCTGATACAAGCGTCGGTACTTGAAGTTACGTTTGGCTCGGTCTGCATCGGCTGGCGGAGGCGGCAACAAGGAACGAATGTGATCGTGATAGGCTCCTATTCTTTCAGATCCGCGCGTTTGGCTCTGAAAACCAGCCGGCGGTGTCCTTGAGTACAGATGGATTATTAGCTTTTCACCACCACGTCGGACTTCCCGGTCGTGATGGTCCATCGCCGAAATCGCGAAGCGGAGCAACATTTCCAGTGTTATACAGCTAGATTAAAACATAGTTTGCCGTTTATTTAGGGAAAGCTCGTTTCACGATCAACGTGATGATATTTGCCAGTGCGGTATATGGTAGCAATGTAAATGTAAATGTTTTCAAATTTCTGACTTTTTCAGAAAAGCCTTAATTTTTTCTTCCTCGGACTAGCTTTCTTTAGCGAAATAAACCTCTACCTCTCGGGTAGGTCCAGAGCGTTCAAAGCTAGATCCTGAGTTATCCGCAACCGATTCAGTGAGTACCGCGCTTGGGATGCTGGCTTCAATGGTTCACAGCACATCTTCACCACGATATTCTGAGCTTTGGCATGTTCCATCTGAAGCACAGTAACAATTAAAACAAAAGTCCGAGAGATAAAACGGAACACAATTCCATTCTTAAATTATTATTAAATTGCTAAGGATTTATCCTGCTATTCGTTGGCAGTGAAAAAGAATCCCACCCTAATTTTTGACAATGGGAAACTTCCTGTACAGTGGATTTCATGTTTCCTAGATAAGTAATCGTCTAAAGCGACAGTTGATAAAAAACGGTTACCAATGATAATCTACCAATAGTCCAAAGCGAAATAACAGGTCAGAAGACAAAACCTTGAGAAAAAAAATAAAAAAGGGAATGATCCATCTGCGTACCACATTTGTCGATATCGTGCGTTTATTGCTGCTAGTACACTAGGACCAATGGCCGTATGCAGATAACATAAGAATTGCTGCATGTACGCTTGGCCAGCGTACCGCTTAACAAAACATGTCGTACTTGTTCACCGGAGATGACCAGCTGAAATTACTCTGCACTTTGTATGTTTCGAATATAATTAATGACTCACTCTTCGGACCAGTACTGACCACTGCTCATCGTCGACTGTTGCATTGATTATTTTAGCGACTTCATCGTAATAATTACCAAAAAAGTGATTTCCTAGCGTATTACGAAACATGAAATTGATATCTTTTCATGTATTTATTTCAGCTTTATAGTATTATTATTATTTTCAATACTATTTTAGGTAATCACCGTTGCCATTTGGACTACAAAGGGCATGAGTATCTGCGGAATACGTCGGTTGGTGCTGCCCAGTCTGGAGAATGAAAAGGCCAACGCCATATTCAACACTCCCAACAGCTCCTCCTTGGCTTCGGGAACACCGGGAAAAACGTGCTGTAACATTTTCAGAACGGTCTGCACGATGAGCTGGACATTAGCCGGGTCTTCCTTAATCATGATGTCCAGCAAAACAATGGAGCCGCGGATTACGGTCAAAGCCGGAAGAGGTTGGCTTGCCGACGAACCGGTTACGATTATCTTATCCAGTGCAGTGTTGACTGCTTCCATTACCAGAACGCGGTCTTTGAATGCCGCAGAAGGAGCTTTATTAACCTACAAAGAAGACTGAACTACTGAATACAAATAGGTATGAACTCACTCTTTCCCACTTCCAGTTTCCAGTCCCAGTTTTTACGATTAACACCGGCTAAATGCCGACATCTTTTTACAAAGATTTCCTTGTTTCGCGCACATTAATGCAATATAAAATTTTTTAGATAAGGTCACACTGGCGTTAGATGCTGCAAACGTTTCTATATGTAATGTGGCTCCACTTATCACGGGATTTCCGTCATACCTTATACGTATGGCGAATCAGTAGAAATACCAACACATATATTAACAGAAAGGTCACGTTCTGACAAATCCGCTTACTATATCTTCCCCAAAGGCCGCTAATGCATACTGAACGTCCCCTGCGTGCTCCATGATTTTCAAATTGGGTGCTCGCTGAAATAGTTTTGGATTTTTCAACAATACGGCAGGTAGAAAAACTGGTATTATGATAGATGATCACGAACGAACTTCCGTCTTTTTGGCTGCATGCGCGAATGGTTGACTACTCCCACTTCGATCTGCGGAAAACTCCCGTTCTCGCGATGCTATAAATGTGCTACGCCGGACACTGCCGTTAGGAGTCGCTCTTGGAGTTTCTTGACCTTTGTCCGACTGAACATCTTTTTGTCGCAAAATGTTGATGTCGCGTTCGGCCGTTGCGCGTTGACCAGGTGGTTCATTTAACATCTTCCGTTTTCTGAGAGCCTCTTCCATTTGTTTCAGTTGTCCTTTCTAGCTAAAGTGGAAAAATAGCCGGGTGATATAGAACTTATGGCACAACAATTTATTGATTGGAGCGTTCTCCATTGTGCACAAAACTCAAGGAACTGGAGCAAATGTTCACAATAGCACTTCGTTGTTGCTGACCTCGAACACGCTGCCGAAATGATGCTCCTTCAGCAGATTCATTGCGATGACAGTCAGTTTCAGCACCTCGTACTTCAACGTTTCTGCTACGAGAAAATTCTCTTCGTCGATGGCATTCTGTTTCTGCTCCTCTAAATGCTCCACCTCTAGAGCAATCTGTTACAAAGTCAAATCATGAAAAGAACAGATAATGTACAGTAGCTGGTTCTGTCAGCGGAAGCTGTCAAGCATTTGTGCAATAGGATTCCAGTTTTTCAAGAAACATGTATAGAGTGAATCGTACCTTGGCGAGCTCATCTGTGACCACTTTGATGCAAGCTGCCTTGCGAAAATCTTCCACTACGACGGATAATAAACTTTATAGTACTCTGCACAGAGTGATATCGAAAACCGGGATCACCATTGACAGCAGCCAGCTTGTAACTTTCCAAACGGTACAGGAGCCGCGGTACATCGACTTCATCTCTGGCTGCTCTAACCGCGTCTTTGGGCATTTTTGGTCGGGACCTAGTCAAGACAACAAATAATGCAACCCCATTCACGCACTAGACTATCAATCTGTCCAGGTTTCGCAGTCAAAAGTTGACATTCTTGATTCTTATCGGGGGTGGGTTAACCTCGTGGTACTAGTAGGCAGTTGGCCGGTATGGTTATGATCGTAGACCTCATCTCGAATTGAAGCGTTATGGGACCATTGAACAGTTTCCTTCGTGGCCCGGGCTGCCGCAAAAGGCACTAATGCTCCGGCAGTCACAAACTGCTGAGGCACGTGCAATGGCAGCGTCTTTAAACCAAAAGTCAGTTACTTATTCCCAATGGAAGTTGTCCCATTGGTACTCCTTCCTATGTGGTATCTACCTTTTGTCCATTGAACTCGATGTATGCCAACCCGACCTAAACGAAAACACTGTCTTTTCTGATGTTTTCAGCAAACTGTTCGAAGTCCGTACCTGACCGTATATGTTGTTTGGATTGTGGTGATAATACCGACACGTGATTCTTAAAAGCCGTCCAATCTGGACAGCTGGGTGAAACGTCACACGTTTGTGCCGCCATCCTTGCTGGGCGGTGTCCACGGGTTCGAAATGGATCTGTCTAGCACAAGCAAGCCAGTTGGTCAGTCAGCTGTGTCGTCGTCTAGACAATAACATGAACTTACGCAATTGGGACAAATAGGTTCGATGCACATCGATCAGCGTAATATTCATATGCTGGTGCGGTGTGTACGTCAACGATTGTGGCTGCATGCAGAAAGGTTCCGATTATACTTGTGATCATAACGGGATACGAAAGGTCGTCGAGTGAGATAACAAAATTTTGACATACGAACGAAGTATCGATGGGACACAATATGTACTGCATTTAGAATGCTGGGCCACGCAAAGTCCAAAAGGAGTTCTTGCGGGTACGTTGATAATCTGTAAAGCAAAACTGATGGAATGTAGCTCCTGGTTTCTTGTTGTCTATCTAAGAACAAGACGTGATAAACACTGAAAACCCGTAACAGTGTCTCATGGTGCCAGCTCAAAGGTCTCAAAGTTGCAGCCTAAGTACTGCCCATAAACCAGGAAATGTTCGAAACAATGGATGTCAAGAGCCTTGTACACATTTCAATGTTCGCTAAGGTAGTATTACTCTTGAGAAACCCAGCCAGAGTCATCACCCTCGCACGATAAACTGTTAGCAGGAAATAAGTCACTTTGAGACGTCCAAGAAATAATGCTGAAACCCAAACGCTGAGAAGTGAATGGCGGAATGTTGACTGATTGAGGGAAAAGAGAATGATGTGTCGTCAGCATATCTGATACATTCGTTTTGTCAAAATTTAGTTGAATGTCCAAAAATCCACTAGGTACAGTAATAATCTAATCTACGAGTTATTATATACTGGTTTGGTAATACAGTTTTAATGTTAAGACATTATTA
>JAQGAU010004486.1:0-11553 GCA_034698045.1 Paramacrobiotus richtersi | reverse complement strand
TTTTATGGCTTCCACGTAACGACATCGATAAATGTTTTAACGGCCTGTTTTAACAGCGGTTCCGGTAAATTATTGAGATCGTCCACAATCTTAAAATCTCCCATGTAGAATGCCCTACCCTCTGGGGTTTCAGCCAATAGTGTTGCGCATTTCAGGGCGTTAATTGTCACCTCCAACGTGGGATGCCGGGCGATCTTTATCAACTGTGGTAGTACTTTCATGGAATGCTTCAGTGCTCGGTATCGCGCTTCGATGTCAATCAACACCCTGAAACTTTAAAATACTGCACTTCTACCTGGAATCTGCATGATCAACACATACATCATGAGCGCGTAAGTAACAGACGGGAGACATCCATTCTGGTCATTCAGCAGCATGGCGACCAAACACTCTACCGTGCCATTCCGGTTAGCTTGGGTCTTTCCTTCGCTTTCCTGTGCGGCGTCAGCGATGCACTGAGCAGCTAGATCCTGTATTTCCACATCTGGATCTTGGAGAAACTCGCTAAAGTAACTTATGGCGGGAGTTTTCAAAACGTCCTGTCGGATTTGGCTGTGATCTAGGATGTGATGGAGGATATGGAGAACGATCTTCTGAGCCTCAGGAAATTCCTTACGAAGCTTTTCTACGAATTCAGCCAGTAGGTCGTAATTTGCAATCTCGAAGGCGCCTACAACAAATAGTAGCGTCAGCACCAGATTTGGAGAATGTTTTCTGTTCTAAACTTGCCTTTGATGTTCTTAGAGATGTTTAGAAATATGTTGTACGCATTTAGACGGACGGTTTCCTCTTCGTCGTCGATGCGGTATCTCAAAACATTGACAGCATCCTCCAGTAAAATGGCATCGCAACCTCGTTCCTGCTCTAGAGAAACCGTACGCGAGAAGTTAGAACTGTTCTAATAACTTGGAGAGAAAGAAGAACCATTACGAGATAGTAGCTGGAGACACGCAGTCGTTCTTTCGCGGACCAAATAATCCTGTTCACGAAGCCGACCAATCAGAATACGCATAATTCCTGAACAATAAACTGGCTCACTTAGTTCAGGTCAGCGGATATAGCTGCGTGATGTTTCTAGATCGTGGGATAAATAGATCTTGCCCTGATCAAGACAGTCTTGCGCGTGAAGGGGATCCGTGAGGTAGAGTGCCAGAGAATTCAGTGCTCGTCGGCGTACAATAACTTCTCCAAACTGCATTTCCCTCATCTAAAAGGTCAAGATACGTTTCGTTTAAGGCGATCAAAGAACGATAAAAATAAAAGCTCGATTGTTTACCAAAAGAGGAACGGCTCGCAGTCCGTACGCCAGTGGTGTCATGGTAAAATCCACCCTCGGTGGGTACGTGTCGGCCACACTCGGAAGCGACATTCTTTGTCGACTTCCTGCAGAGGACTTTGAAACACTTTGTCATATGTTTCTGCGCCTCTTAAAGTCTGGCTCTCCAAACGATAACAATCCAGTACTATGTCATAATATTATGTAATGCCCGCTAGTACGCGCTTATTGTTTAACCATTCAGCATTCGCTCCCAGCAACAAGACTATGTAGTGTCCAGATGTCAGAATCCTTTATGCAAATGCAGATGTATGAGAATGCGTAACAGGTTTTTTTCCTGATTTTGAATCGCATAGTACTCAAAGGTGGAAGTAAAAAAAGAGCTACAAGCTCAGAAACGAACCGTCCGAGCGTAATAATACGTTAAATTTTCAATTTTGTGAGCGAACTTAGTACATCTTCTGAGGCGGGAGTAGCTGTATGAAAAATTGCAGGTGCAGATGAACAAAAATAGGAACCGCAGAACGATTCCTTTAGCAAAAGGAATCGAACATTCGTCATCAAATGTTCGTCAAAACTTCCATCTTTTACAGATGGACATTCTTTTCTCTTTTTACTTTTGCGGCTACTCCTAGACAATCAAAAACGGGCAAACCATTTACTGAGCAGTAAAATGACAAGATTGCAAAAGGTAGAAAGTTTATTCGGTCCTTGTTCAAAACGTTGCGTGCGCCAAACAGGGACGCAGCAATTTGTTTCGAAAGGGAAGCTAAACAATAATTATCATTGTTCGGCAGGCTGCTATGGATGCCTGGAATCACTTACATTACTACTGATTCATTTCAGCTTTCGTCTCGTAGATAGAATTTGATAGAATATACGGATCCAGAATGTATTTTGCTCATTATATTATTGTTCTCATTTACAGCTGGGCTTGCATTAACTGACACTGAGTACAAGATGCCGGTAACAACGGAACTGTATCAGCAGTTAGGTATTCTACCTACGTTCGGCCGATGGAAGCAAAGTGATGCGGTGTGGCTATTTACAATATGAAACAGATTTCCCGTTCTCTAGCATGTCGACGTAACGTCGTGGCTATGGTCAAATTCAATGATAACGACGAGCATTACAACCTGAGAAAAGCAGTAGCAATTGACGCGAAAACCAAACGGAAGGTCGGGGAAACCACGATGGAAATGCGGCTAAGAGGTCTTCTAGATAAGATTCTCAAAGTTGATGCAAATGCTTTGGATGCTGGGTGTGTGCCAGTCTTCAAATTCATGCTTAAAACTGTTGATCTGTCCTGATTTTATGTAACTCTGCTCGATCAGACGTGAAGTCCCTACTGGGTTGTCTGCTCTTGTGTTGTAATAATTAATAATAAGCGAAAACATTCAACATTCACGAAACCTTTTCCGGCAACTACCAGCTGTGAACACCAGATGAAAAGATCCCAGTCAGATCGCCAAATGGAAAGCATGAACCATAACAGTATTTATTGCAAAGTGTACTGTACAGCCTATAGCTTATCACACAATCTGATCTTTATCAATCACCCGAAGAAACGCAGTAACAAAAGCAAGCTACACGATACTGATGGAGGAATTATGACAATTTTACAAGGAGCTATCGAACATGTTTCCAAAATAACGGCAGATTTCCTGATCCTGCAAAAAACACCCAGGAAACTAGCGCTTAAACTCTTGAAAACATTATAGCTAAAGTTGCTACCCTTACAATCAAGACGTACATAAGTACTTACTCGTTTGCACGCCGTTTTGAACTCATCAAATGTTATAAAGCCATCGCCATTGAGGTCCATTCTCTGAAATCCGTCAAATAGAAGTTGAATACGTCGGTTGGTACGGTAAAACATATCTCCAGACTTTCGTAAACAGAAAAGTAACGTTCAGCATAAGCACATCCATCTTACACGGAATATACGTCGAACATGGTCCTCCACTGTAGTGATCTCTATAACCGGCGTAGTGTGCTGTCCAAGCATGTCGTACACCGACGACAAAATAGTGGACATCTCTTTTGGCGACACATAGCCATTCCCATTCAGGTCGTACAAATTGAACACCCACGTGAGCTTCTCATCCATACTCCCTCGTGTCAGAACGGACATGGCTACCAGAAAATGAGCAAATGTAATGCAGCCGGATTCACTGGAGTCAAATGTCCCAAAAATATGCCCAGCAAATTCTCGCGCATCTGAGGAAAAAGTAATCCCGTTGATAAATATGAATCTTTCTTGTTCAGCTGAAAGCAAGGATAGAAGTACCTCCTAATGGAAAAAACTGTGCATACAGCTCTTTAAATTTCTCTTTGGAAATTAATCCAGTTGGACATTCTTGTTTAAATCCGCAATAGATTAGCTGGATCTCGTTGCGCGTGTACTTTGTAATACTGCACAGATATTCCAGGCTTTCCGGCACGTAACGATCAGCTGGCTGCTCGATGTCGTCGAGGTCGGCATCTGCAAAGAAACCAGTCGTCAAACAATCGTGCCAAAACTGCTAGCGGACCGAATGAAGGAAAGCTATGAAAACCAAGTCGATGCGCTCTATGTACAGAAGCTGCACACATATGCAGGCTTCGTTACATTGTTCCTGTGGTCATGCAAACTTTATAATCTGCTTACAAGGATCCGCAACACAAGACGTAAATAGTCGTACGGGTGCAAGGTAGGAACGCGGCATTTTGTTCAGGAATATAAAAAAATCAACGAAGCTCCAGAAAACCACTATTAATGCTACACATTACCAAGTCTGCGTACTCATAAAAGCTGTGCTTTATTTACTATAGTTTGAAATGCGCATTCAGCGAAATTCTATCCAACTTAGGTCACAAATTTAACCTATAAGTAATTGCTGCAGTACCGATTAAACAAACAATCACCAAAAAACGATTAACACACATTATACCAGTGATTCTGATATATAAACACTCACTTTTTCGGAAAGAAAAGCTTGTAATCGCTGAACGAATGGACGACAGTGCATTCATCTCAATGGACCGATAAATGGCATTTTTAAACAGATCCCGTTGTAACGCTTTTTTGCTAAACTAACTCCACGGAGCATTTTTTTGTATGCGGGTCGGAAAGTGTCTCCGACTGTTTAAAGAAACACTGCGCAAATGTTAAGTAATCAAACGTCACAGCGACAACATATCCCATATAATGATGGATGCCCTGTTTGTCTTTTCCTCTTGCGCTGGTCTTAAGACACTGGCAACCGTCTGTATAAACTGTGTGTGAAGAATATTGATTATGAGCGCATGGTTGGCGGATAGGTATCATTTTCAAGAGCATGGCGTATTATTTAAGTATATTGCAAGGGAAAAGTGTACGGATGTGAAAATATTTGACATGTATTGCTGGTGGATGACATGCCGCGCGATTTGTTCAAGTTTGCTCGGCTCCTGTGTCTTGAGTGATGTAACTGCCGCTTAGAAGCGACGAATGACGACATGCTGGCCAGTGTGTTAAGGCTAGACTCCGGTCATTTGGGAGGTTTTGCGCGAAAGAGTGCCGTTGCATCGGTGAAAACAAGCGACAGAACCCATATAATCCTTTTGAAAGTGAAAAGATGGAACTCCAGTGTTCTTTTGTCCGTTTGTGCGCGCAATGACCCGTTGTTGCGCAATATGGTCAAAAAGTTTAAACAGACATTCGGCCCTATTAATCCTTGTTTCCATCCAATTTGTTTAGATGATATATCATTAAATGCCCAAAAAGAATACGGTGATTCTGACGTCAAAAAACGTTTGAAAACATTCTTGTTGAATGTTAAAATGAATTTCAAAAATTTTAAAATTCATTTTAAAATTTCACATCCAACCCTTCCGGCGGAAACTGGTTCAGAATCATCATCAGGTTTAAGCGCATTTATTGAGCTATCGTCCAAGCAAATTGGTTAGAAACGAGGATTTATAGGACGGCATCTCTGTTTAAACTTTTTGACCATATTGCGCAACAACCGGTCACTGCGCGCACAAACGGACAAAAGGACAATGGAGGTCCATCTTTTCCCTCACATAAGCACTCTGTGGGTATTGTCTACTGTTTACGTTCGTGCAATGGCAACATCTCTAGCAAAACCTTCGGTTTAACCGGATTTTCCCCTTAACTGTGTGTTTACTCCCACCGAGTGAAGATGTAAATCGTTCCGCGGAACCGCTTTGGACCTGGTTGGCAATTGCGTAAATAATCGGCGTGTCAGTGTCATGTACCTTTGACGGGTTATGAACATTATTCGAAGATATCTCGAGACTATTAGAGCAGATGGTACTGATGGCTTGGCAGTCACATCGATAAGTGTTCAGGACTTCCTTTGCGACTAGACTGCTCAACAGATAATTTAGTTCAAGTCGTACGTCACGCAAACACTTTGCATGATAGAAATATTTCTCAGCAGTTCAGCATAAAATTTAGCGAGCTCTCATGGAATCTTCCGATAATTAATGTGGAGCTTTTGACGCTCCGCGAGTTTTTGACAGCTTGCAGGTTTGCTTGTGTGAATGAAGTAACAACGGAGACCATTGTGACACTTTGGTGAGAGCGACCTCTAACGTTTTTAACTTAGAAAGAAATAAAAAATGTAACAGATGGAAGGAAAGCATAAATTCATTGGGCACTCGATTTTGTTTAATAAGTACGCTTCTCTTAATGCAGTCAGCGAGAGATGAACATACAACGGAAAAACGGTATGCTGTACACCAAAAATCGTAACCGCCTAGAAGTCATCCGGTGTGAGCATAAGTCTTTATGTTACTAAGTATCTCTAAAGAATGTTAGCGTAACGAAGACTATGTATTTCACTACAAAGGTGAATTATCTTAAACATTGTTAATCATTGATAATTAGTTTGCTAACTTCACTGTAGTTTAGGTAAATCTGCATAACAAAAAGAAATGGAAAAATGCTCGACGTTTGTCATTAGAGTACAGCTTTCTGCAACGGACCTCTGGCCATTCATATCGCTTACTGGCGGAGTATATCCTTATGACAGTATATTTCCTAAAACCTACGGACTTGTCCTTTTAAACTTACTGTTAATTTGGTCACTGCTCATTCATTAAGCCATCGATATATGCATTAGGTACGGTACCTCTGCATATAAAGTCAATGCTAAATTACATACACTGCACACATTACCATTGTCAACAATCGCGCCGAAAATCGCTCGTTTGATTCCGCAAAGAAAATGCCTCGTTGATCCCAGGCCGTATTCCGAATGATCACTGCCCGCGGTAGTTTTGGACGATTTCCTCGTCTGGCAACTTGATCTACGGCTTTGATTGGGTTGCATATGCGTAGTCGCAGTAGACGATGTGGTACCGTATGCGTGATACATTGGAAGATATGCCGATACTAACAGCAATGAATGTGTAATATCGGTAGTTTTTCTGCGATACTGAGTCGCAAAATGCACAGAAACAATTTCAGAATGTTTTGTAGAGAAGTATGCCGGTCGATGAAGGTCAAATAATGAGCAAATTCCCGAATACGACGCACCGTGAGTTTTTTGGGTTTCCAGAATGATTGTTGTGGTGGGCGAAGACGGATTTGTCCAGCAGCGGTGCGTTAGCTGGAAATAAACATTCCAGTTATTACACTCTCTGCAGAGATATTTGTAAAGTAAGGTACATATGGTTTGTATGTATGTGTATATATTGCTAGTTGTCAGCCACTTCATCATCAACTTGAGAATGTCAACTATATTTGTTGTTTAACTACCGATCATTCAATTTGTGAATACGGTTAAAGCTGAGCCGAATAGCTGGCACCAGGAGCCCAAACAAAATATCCACTTCATTGTTGTAAATTAAATAGGATTGTATGCTCACTTTGCTTATACTTGTATGCTAAACATTGTAATTCACAATAAGCACAGTTGGTACTTGGTAGTCAAATGATGTAACATTTACAGTGATATCTTCGCTCAAACTTGTGATTTACCGAGGAACAGGGCGATCTTCTTCTACTCGGGACCAGTACAATTGATCAGAGAAAACTGGGGAAAGCCGGTCGACTTGTTTTTTGTTTCAACGTTTAAGTTTGGAAATCATGCGCGGTAATGCCCAGTTGATTACGAGCACTGTTCCCTGCCGGGCTGACTGGAATAAGTTTTTTATTTGAGTGGATTGTTGTTATGTAGGCATTACTACGGCAGTTGGGTGAACCAATAAATTGATTGATCAGAGCAATTCGTTAAAACTATGTTATGGATGACCTTTGTTTACGGGTACATTTAACTGCCTAACCGAAGCTATTCGAGTTCTCATCTTCTTGCCCTCGGGGTATGTGACGTCCATTCCCTGTTTAACACCCCATTTTATTTCTTTTGCGCTATCTTGGTGGTGACGTCAACTAAGGTGGTTATTGAAGTGGAATGGTCGCGGCAGGTCCTGCAGCAGTACCCCTAGGCTTATCTTGCGCACTACTGCGCTATTTTGGACAGTACCTGCGGTTGGTTTTTACGAATAGCTATATGTAGTATCTCGAATTCGTGACCGCCGACACATTTGTTCCTGCTGTTGCGTAAATAGTGCAATTAATCGAATCCTCAGTGCAAGGAATTGCTCATATACGGTACCGACCGTATTTTGTCGTGCGGAGATTAATTTTTGATGTGTCCTGCCCGGGAAAGCATGCATAATTGTTCGTGGTACTGATACAGGCATTATGCGATCGTTTTCAGAAACGACCATTAAGTGGTGCAACTCTTTCTTGATAAGTATCCACCAATCGCACGCTTATTTGTTGCCTCTAATAAATTAAAAAATGAAGCAGAACAATAGTACAAATTGCTTGTTGGTGGCTACCGGCTTGGCTAGTATAAATTCCCCCACTTTTACTTTCAATGCGGTAAACTGGGCGTAAAAGACATTAGAACACCTACAGCAGAGAAATAGCGTAATAGTTACCATGCTTAACGAGCGGAGCGAGGGATACATTATGTAGCTACTCGTACGTGAATCGCTGGAAGAGCGTACAGATTTATAAGCGCTTCCATTCAAAGAAGTACGCAACATTCCACAGACTCGAAGGAACTGCCGGCCTAGGAGCACTGGGTCTTTCGAGCGCGTCACACGCTATCAAACTGCATGGGTGTTGAATTTGTCAATCATGCCACACAACTTGACCCAAGGGACCGTTTATTCGCGGTCAGACACAAACGGCGCCGGTATTCCCACATGCGATGGTCTGAGATCCAGTCCACAACGTTCGTCCGCTTCACGATCGGCTCTTCGTATATCGTGCACTCACGATCGTATCTATGAGCGCGTAAGTCGGAGACACCAAAATTCACTTTCTGACACGACAAATTCCGACACAGCCATAAATTAAATCACTGTTAGCTTGCTACAGCATAAAGCGTCCTCTAGCTCTTTGCAAATACACGTGTGACATTGACAGAAGTTCCACACAGTGGTTTCCCTTAGGTATTATTCGCTTCGCCGGCAGTTTAAGGTATAAATCAACTTCGACACATATATAATATGCGGTTGGTAAGTCAAAACGATACATTGCCATAAAATCAAGTGCCTGTTGCAAAATTCAAAAAGTACGTTTTTCATTAAGATAACAGGCAAAAATGTGGGTTTGCAAATCGTTTGTAGCCCTGGTCGGTTTTGTAACCGTTCAGGTGCACGCACAAGATGAAGAAGGGACACCCGTGCGATTTGTGACTCTTGATGTCAGTACTATACAACTTATTATGACGTTTAAACAATTACGATTTGTACTTTTTGGTAGCTTCCCCACTTGATTAACAGCACATCCAAACCAGCCACCGGATACCTTCCTGAACTGTGGAAGGCACTGAACAATACCGGACTGATAACAATAAAGTATCCGGTGTGGATTGCCGATGATTTCGAAGAGGCTGCCAGATCCATTGTCGAGGATGTGCGTATATCACTGCTCAAACAGCCAAAACGGTGCAGTTGTTTTGTTGCAGCAAGCGGACGTGTTTCTGACCTTTGTCGAACCCAGCCCAAAGCTGGACAAATCAATGACGTATACGGATCCAGTCATGAATACCAGCATTGTGTTGGTGTACCATAAAGACAAGAAGGAATCCGACAAGGTGTTATATTTGGCTGGCACCGATGCGAAAGATATTATGGATGTAAGCAAAAATGTCGAAAAGCTTGTTCGAGAAATCGTACTCCCAGCGTTTGGCTTCATATTGTAGTAGCTAGAGCTGCAACTAACTGTTCCTACTGGTAGGCTCTTTATTTTGATCGCAGTGCTTCGTTTTTAGAGACACACCGAGCAGTTTAATCCGACAATGAGGAAACTGAGCCAAGCTGTTAAGTCAGCTCCAGAAGGATTCAAAGCAGCGGACAATAAGACAGCCTTCTTCCTTGCACGCCAACCGTTCTCCAGCAAAATGCTAAGGGGATTTCCAAACTTGAAAACTACTGCAGCCGTTGAAAGTGTGGAAACTACCTTTGGCGTCGCAAAAAACAGTAAGAGAAAAGCAATACACTTGCAACTGTTGTTTTAAACTAATGTTTCTTTATGTAATTCCACAGATCGCGAGGTTTTACGAAGTATGAATGCAGCCCTTTACGCACTGCAGCGCAAAGGCATCCTTGAAGGGCTCCGACTGAAGCACTTTGAGGGCACCGCTCGCACACTGACCCATACCAAACCGAAGACCCTGAAGAACGGAGTTGTAGTTTGAGCATTTTTAAGACTGCGGTCTTGTCCGCATTTGCTAGGCAGTAGGAAGACATGCGCTTCCTGATACACAGAAGCAAATTCTCGATTTTATTTAATACTACACAAGGATTGCACTGCGTAATTCCTTACAGTGCTTACACGAAAACTTGTCGGCAACAACATACATGTATATCATTGGTATAGTAATGTACGAAAAGGTTAATATGTGCAGTGTTCTCAGTTGTTCATACTGCCACCAACGGCGAAACACCTGAAACAACAGGCTGTGTGTATAAGACCATTCAAGTAAGTGCATGTAAGTATGTCTGCTGACTCTGCTACTATACGTAATCTCATCCCATAGACTTATTCCCTTGCACTGCATCTTGCGAATACCTACAGCCTTACAACTACGTGAACAAAAAAATCTAATAAGGGTACAAAGGTATAATACAGGCTACCTTTGCGCATAGTCGCTAGACTTTACGATAGAAGTCCAATAAAAGAACTGCCTTTCGATTAGCTCCTCGCTGCCATAACAAACCCATGCATTAGAGACCGCTGCATCGTGCAACGTGTTTGGCAAGCGGGGATTCTAAATTTAGTACAGTATGTTTCGTAACCGGTGTTTGCCATTGTTCATAATTATAGTACGTGCAGCTTATAGAGTACGAGATTCATTTGTTTTCTTTTCTTTAGAAAAATTTGTATTTTTACGAGATTTATATAATTACCATAAATAATGTTATTTACATGGAATTCGGATTAGGCATGGATAAAGGTTACCGGTATAATAACAGCATAGTTTATCTGTAATTTATCCACATATTCCATATACCCATTTATAGGAACCACGAGTTAATCGAGCAGCTATAGCGCAATAAACCAAACATTTGTTTATCAAAATCATGACAACATGACATTACGATGATACGAAGACAAACAAATAAAAAGATCAAACCAAAAGAACCAGAACTCCTGCACAACGCGAAAAACCTCGAAAATGACTACACATGCCGCTGCGGCACACCTTCCGCTGAGGTCATATCTTTTGGTAATCGTTCCGGTATGCAGTCGCCGGTACTCATAGACGTTATCCTGGAGCCTTCCTGTGTCGCTCGCGACCGATCACCGTTGCCCGTAAGATAATCAATCTGAACACACGGTATATCTTTGAGTAATTCCTTCACTCGATCGCGAATGAATTCGACATATGCTGGCCGTGTGGTGCATAGCCACACGTAAATCCGATAAAACTGGCCTTTAACCGTTATCGACACGCCATTGATAAACCCCGAATATGGCACCCATCTCTCCTCGATACAATGGACCATCAAATCCCGCCAAAAATTATCGACAATTTGTGGGAGCTCTGTGACTTTAAATATGATCTTCCAACGACCTGTTTCGAAAATAACACAGATTGGTAAGTATATGAAACGAACTGCTCGCGGTCGAATTAATTGTCGCAGCCCGGTCAAAGTACTCATGGCTTAGTACGAAATAATTCGCAGCTTACCGCCATCGATATTCTCGGCGTCATTCCAGTCCGGCCAAACCGGCCGCCGTCCGAATCCCCCTCGAAACAGCG
>JAQGAU010004485.1:0-11553 GCA_034698045.1 Paramacrobiotus richtersi | reverse complement strand
GTCATTGGTTGATCTTTCTTAGTATAGGATGTTTTGACTCGAAACGCGAGACTGTAAGGCAATAGTCTAGCATATTACTGCATTTAATGGTGCAAATAAATAATGGTTATCCCGATTTATCAATCAGATTTTGTTTTATCCTTCAAATTATACACGTTTAATATTTTAAAAAAATTAAAAAAAATATTAGTTTCCGGGCATCTGCCGAATAAAACAGCATTATAAAAACAAATCTACTCTAATGCCGATTTTTCTCCAATTTCAGTAAATTAAAATAAATTTTTTTAATAAATTTAATTAATTTGTTAATATAGTATTTTCAGCTGTAATTTGTTAAATATTTTTGCATAATACTTGTTTTTTGTGATTTTAAATAAAAATAATTTATGACCAGTTTGTCGCCGGTAATCCATTCATGCAGTGATTGCATGTTTTTTATTACATGTAACGATGTAAATGTGATTGTGTTTTGGCGCCGATAGGGCCTGTTCCGCGTGGCCGGCAGTACGACGAAAGTGCGAATGATGAAAGCCATCTTCGATGCACAGTTGGGCAACGATAGTCCGCTGGCGTCCACGGTGAGCAACGAAGCCGATCACCATAATGTGGCCAGTACCCTCAAGTCCTACCTGCGAGAACTCCCCGAACCCCTGACGTGTAAAGCACTGTATGCCGACTGGATGAATGCCATCAGGTAAACAATCTTAAAGGGATTAAATTTAAAATTTGGTAATAATTTAAATTTGAAATGTAAAACAATTTAAATAAATTTAAAACTTAAATTGTAATTTGAAATTTTATATTAAGGTGGAAATTAATGTCGACTTGCTCGAACCTAGAATAACTTACTGCAGGAGCTGATTTTTGCAAAACACGAAAGAACTTCTAGTACAGAATAGTTTTTTGCCATAGAATTTTATTAAAATTTGACATAAAATTGAGCGAATCGTTAGTATAATTTAAATCTGAAAAGAAACTGAATTAAGTTGAAATTCGGTTCCTTTATATCATTGAAATTATATCCCAAAAATAATGATAATCTGCTACTGGGTAATATAATAATAATATTCTCTTAAACAATAAATAATGATAATCTGTTATTGAGTAATATATAATAATAATATTCTCTACAATACAATTAATAATACAGTTTATGTTATATGTATTATAAAATCTGACCTGATAGTTCCTTGAAGTTACAGCTCATAAATTATGCTTTTGATTCATACGATAACCGTAAAATTTGCCCTTTTCCACCGCAGACTCGAAGATGCGGAGGAGCGTCGTAAAGCACTGGCCCGTGTTATTAGCAAGTTACCGGCGGACAATTACGACAACTTAAGGTAATGTTAAACTGGCCGCTCTTTGTCGCCACGGATACATTGATACGGTCAACATTGGTTTAGTCGGGAAACTTGTCACCCGAACAACCGTCAAGTAGCGATGCAGTCACTTGGCTGTGTAATGCATGCTTTAACCCGGCGAAAATTAAGATGCAGTGTCAGCTGCCCGTGCGAAAGAGAATACTAATGAGGCCGGCTCGGGTTTCGGTTTCGCGCACGTAGGAAGGAACTGGTTGGTTTGAGGTTGGTTGGATGAAACAGCGGATGGCGGTGATTCAGCCTCGGAAATGACAGCTGACATTTTGTCAGATTTTGGTGTTTTGTTTATGGGGGAATTAAAATGAACTTTGTTAAGTACTAGAGGCTAGCGAAACGTTTGCAGTACGAACTTTTTCGGAAGTTTTTATGAATTTTATATAAATTTATTTTAATTATATAAATGTACACAAATTTTATAAGTTATAAAATGTAAATTTCAAAATATATTTTGTGTAAGAATTCTCGAAGCGAAAGTACGCATTGAAAGTTTCGTATTAATTTATGGTGCTTTGAATTAGATTTTGTATTGCCTGGTTTATTGCACTATTTGTGTGGAGTATCATTTCGTTAATATCTATATTATCTTGCTGATATTTGATATTGATTTAAGAGTTTATTTGGTAATACTCAGTTAAATTTGTTTAGATTATACAGTAAATAGTAATGATATATTAGTAATATTCAATAATATTTATAAAACCGTCTGAAGTACAGTAAAGCGGCCTATATATACAAATCAGTCGGAAATCATTATTTTGCGACTTTTCGCCAGTGGCTGGTGCGAGAGATCCTTATTATTTTTGAAGTAGTTTCTTCTGGAGAACGGCTGCGCCGAGCGATTTTTGAGCTCGATAAACCCTGGACATTTGTCAACACCTTCGCAGCTTGCGCGTCTTCGGCTAATGAATGTCATCCGTGGGCAGTAGCCAAGTTTTTTGACGCGTTATATTTATAAACGTTGTTGTGTTGGTTATTTAGTTACCTCGTCAAATTCTTGGCCGCCGTTGCCGGTCACTCGGATCGCAATAAAATGACACCCAGCAACTTGGCCATTGTTATGTCGCCCAATTTGTTCTGGGATGCCGAAGCTGACCGGTAAATTTATATATAAATTTAAAGTTAAATATAAATTTAGAATTATATATAAATTTAAAATTAAATATAAATTTAAAATTATATATAAAATTATGTATAAATTTAAAATTAAATGTAAATTTATATATCATTAATATATCATTACTTATTGTGAAAAAATATTTAATATGGTTTCGATTTCTCATTGTAAAGTTTGCGTCATTGATTTGTTTTGGATTTTGTTGAATATTTGGCACTTTCGTTTCGTTATACATTTGCATAACTTTTTTTTGATGGATGAGTTCATATCGTTTTTTGTTTGTAAACTGTGAAACAAAACTGTAAAATGTTTGTAAAACATTTCAAGTTTTGTTTTTTTCTGTATGGATAAACTTGGTTTTATGAAAATTTAGTCTTTTTAGAAACTAACTGTTAAACTGAACTTTTTTCTCCTCTAGGTCGGGATTTGATATGGCAGCTACCAATTTGCAGCATGCGATTGTCGAGACTCTGATTACATACCAAAAAGATTTGTTCCCTGGTGGTACGTTTCCTAACCATGTAGCATGTGAAACATTGTAAAAGAGGGTTTGCTTTCGATGCAGATTTCGACCCAAGTCCAACCGCCGGGCCAAATCCCAAATTCTTATCAGCTAAAGACACTTCCTCGCTTGATCTCTCGGGTGGCTCGGAATCGGGCGGATCGCCACGCCCCACCACACCTCCGGATCAGTAAGCCCGCTTTCCACCACCTTAATGATATTATCAGTCTGAATTAACCTTTTTTATACGATTTTTTTTCTTATTCGACTATCTCTATTTAATTATCGGTTAAAAAATTAAAAATAAATTAGGGTATTAGTAAACACTTTTTATCAGTTGATAATCGTTTAAAAGACAGTTAAATAGATTAATCAAAATTAATCATTTAGCAAAATTAATAAAATAAATTAATTATCGGTTAAAATAAATTTATTATCGGTAAAAAATTAAAAATAAATTAGCGTTATTTGTAAACACTTTTTATCAGTTCGATAGTCGTTTTTATTAGTCGTTTGAAAGACAAATAACTTAATCAAAATTAATTACTTAGCAAAATTAATCAGTATTTATCGGAATTATATTGCAATAACTTAATGATTCCTCGAACGTTGTTCTAGTCCACCCAGTCCCAAACCGCCCGCGAAATCCGCTCCCGCCAAAACCAAAAAAGCCCCCGCACCCCCCGCCATCCCCAAGCGCACAGAGAACATCCCCTCGACCCCTGACGCCACCCCCAAACACACCGAACCGCCCGCTTTCCTCCCGAAACCGGTTGGTGGGGAACCAGCGAACAGTGCCCCCAAAGCGGCGGAACCGAGTGTGGTGGTGAGACCGGAGATTAGTAAACTGTATCCGGATATCTCGCAGTATGCGGATGATCCCAGTCCCCCGGTGATGGCGGGCTTTGAACCCACGGTGCATCCGGTGGCGTATAGTCCCTCGATATCGATCCATCCCGAGTTTGGTGTGACCAAGAGTGCACCGTCTCCACTACCGGCGACACGGAGGAAGAATGTATCGGGGAGTGATGCGACGGCGGCGCGACCGGGGAGTAGTACGGGGATGGCGCCGCTGGTAAGAATACACTGTGTACTTTGCACCGATATATAATAGCGAACAGCATATAGTGCACAATATCTTGACATCATTATGTCCGCATACGACTTTATAGTGGCGAAAAGTACGTAGTTTGACGTATGTATGTACTTGTGTCTGTGTGGGGTTATGATAACTGAGTACGAGTACCAGGTACACACATTCAAAGCCATGAACTATGCCTAAAGGCTTTGCTTGTGTACTATGCCTGAAGGCTTTGCTTGTGTGATACTGTCCGCATGCTCGCCATTGGTCATCTTATCGTATGGTCGTATTTTTGCTTCATAACTAGTAGTTCTGTTACACCATATATTTAGCGTTGTATTAATTGTGTTCTGCTTCCGTCGCTGGTTAAGTTCGATCAACAAGATACTTAGTAAAACGTAGTCCCTGCTCCGTTTCCCGTAACGTGATAATCAACATTTGACTCGAATTATGGTTTTTATGTTCTTACCTCTCTCCAGGTAAGAATGTCCAGCGGGGACGCCGTCAGCGACAAAGACTACAAAGTAACCGCCAAAGCCGGTGTGATCCCACAAAACTCACTGGAAAAGGACGGACACATGACGTCCACCGCCAAGATCCAGCTCCAGTCCCCTGCTGAACCCAGAAACACCAGTCGAGCGATCGACGTGGTTGACGGGCGGGATTATGTCGGTGTGGGCCAGAACAACGGACCCTCGGTCAACGGTTGCGAAGAAGTCAACGGGAGCGCCAAGACGGGCAAACCGCCCCTGCCTCCCAAGAGGAACTTCTCCGAGAGTTCCTATTTGTAGATTTTACGTTTTTTTGAGAGATATTGTTGACTGGTGATTTTGTATCCACTGGTGGTGTTTTTTTAGTACGGTTTATATAAAAGCTGTGGTCTTGTGTAGTTTTTGCGTTTGGATTATTAGAAGTGTTTTTGGGGGGAATTTTGTTTCGATACTGTGATTCTTTTGGGAGGTTTTCAATGATTTTATGTATACTCCGGTTAATGATTTGATTTGTTGAATACTATAGAAATTTGGCATGTACGACAGGTAATCAAAAATTGATAAGCTTGTGATAGTGTGACCTTTCGCATTCATTAGGTGAGTCACACGAGTTGAGTGATCTGAATTCTGATCTGATTGGCGGATTAACCGTTTTGTTGCCGTTGTTTCACAAGAGCCAGAATGCACGTATTCCAAAGACATTTGTATGTGGGTACCCAAATCTAACCAGCCAATGGTTGACTGGTGGAAGCGTCACAAAATCTGTATGTCCTATCCAAAAAAACCAGCACCTCTAACGGTTCGGACTGCTATAGCGGAATCGTTACATCTGTTTCTAACTTAAGATGGGATATGCCGTAAATATGTTAACTGACGGTGGCAGGAATATGGACAGCCGGATCATTATGATACTGTGATTTAGTGGCACAGGGGAAACGAAACGCTGGGTCATCTATCATGCATTCCAAAAGAGTGGCATTCCCAGAAGTCAATTAAAACACACAAGTTAAAAGCGTCGGTTATCTTTTAAAGCCACTTCTATGGATATTTAGAAAAAAGCAAAACAGAGCAGCCGAACTACAGCGTTCGACCTGGAGAATTCTGTCAGAACCGGCATCGGTTATCACAAAATTAATAATTCTGAACGCGATTCTTCTATGCTTCAGGTTACCGGCTGCGTTGGATGAACGAATGATGGATATTGTCATATACCCTTGTACGTAACTTATAGTGCTTACAATTGTGTTTATGACATGAACATCAAGTCACTTTATGCATCCGACACGAAAACGCACTCGGGACAAAGGTCGCGCTGAAAAGCAGTAGTTGTGTCAGCCCGCTGTTCCGGCTAGCAGTAATAGCGCCCACTAAATCCAGTGATCATCTCGACCTTCTGGCAATTATAAAAGTAACATCCAGAATGACCGATATGCGCTGAATATAAGCCTTGAAAAAGTTGTGCTCTTCTTGCCAACTTTTCAAGAAAAACAAGGATGTATAACTTATTATTGCCCAAAATGACCGGGATTCACTGGGTATGTACTCCTATAAAGATTTCTCCGCTTGCCAACTGCGAATAAAACGAAGACGTATAAACTATAATTATCATAATGGCCGAGATTCACTGGGTATATAGTAGCTCTGCAATAAGCAAGAGTGTTTTGCAGCTGAAGCAGTTTAATTAGCGAGTTCTTATCAATCTTTTGTCTAAACCATCCATGTTAGCCATCGGTAAGGGGTTAGATGTTGGCATAAGGCTACGAACATTGCATTTGACCGTAGTAATACACAAAGGGCATTCTGCCTGTAATAAAGTGGCATTTTTTGGCAGACAATGCGACCGACTACGGCAGTGCTCATCGTCGTTCTGTGCATATTTGGAGCCAGCCAATCCGGAGCCTGGACGAATCTCGGATACCCGCACTGCGATTCCGACTATGGCTTCGCAATTTACCGCTACTGCTATCGATATTGCGCGGGCGACAGCGGCAAATATTGCTATACTGCTCAAACCTACTGTACCGATGTGTCAACGGATAAAACGTGTGAAAATTTCGAAACATGTGAACCAAGTATTTCATGCGGTGGAGAATCAGGCTGTGTGCATGACTGTTCTCCATACTTATCTGGGTAGCGCATGAATTTTCCTGGAAACCGGACTGGCATAAACTGCCATCTTGATTGAATCCCGAGCTTGAACGCCTGAACGTCAGTGCCATGAGGTGCTGCTGTGAGGTCTGCATGAAAATTTGCGTACCTTTTATCGAGCAACTGGCCGTGAATGTTTGCTTGATTGTTGAAGTGATGCAGTTGCATCAGCGTCCCTGAAGGTTTAATAAAGTGTGCGCTTGAAGTACATGACGGACTTTGACATAATTATTGTACAATAATAGGAAAGACGTTTTATCCAGTTGTTCGCCAAGGTGCTCCGTCATGCTCGGTCCACAGTTTTCAAAGTTACAAGAAATCTCCAATGGAGCGAAGGGACCAAGGCAGGAGCAACCGTCTTCTGAAACGACATTCAGTCATTTCAGTGACTATGTTAGTCTATGCGTAAGTCTAGATCTGTAACACGCTCGGCCGCACCGTATCCATGACACCTCAGAAACGACAAGTCTGAAAAAGCCGAAGAACAGCACTAGATTCCCGATGGTCGAATCGGCGTCACATGACATAATTATTTGTTTGAAAACGTTGTAGCGTTTGTGAAGGAAAGCCGGTGTAGCAAAGAAGGCCTTATGTGTGAAATCTTCAAGGTTACCTTGACACTAAAGGTAGAATAATTAGAAAGGTTGGTTGCCGCGAACAATATATCAGTTCAAATGTTCTTTTGAAATATTAGTTAATTTAGGAAATATTAATTCATAAACATTGTCATACCGGCTTAACAAATGCCGAACATAAGGAATCTGTTCAGCATGGGTTCGAGCGAACGAAAAAATTGCAAACACTATCATCGTGTGGGGAATTTGCCCCGTTGGAGGAATTCGCAATCTAAATTTAAAGGTCATCCGGACGCTTTTGCCGGAGCTCGGAAGATAATCGGCAGCTTCTTCCGGGCCTATCAAGATAACCAGTTTCATCATACACGAATTTAACCAAACGATCTCTTTTCGATCGACGTTGAATACTATAGAAATTTGGCATGTATGACAATCATCAAGAACTGACAGATTTGCGAGTAGTGTGACCTTTCGCATTTATTACCAATAAGGTGGGTTACACAGTGTGACTTACTCTCACCGAAAAATTTAATCAAATCTTGTATGGTCACAAATTATGACCCTTTTATTTTACCGGCAAACGCAGAACTGAGTGATCTAATCGGACCGGCGGGTTCACGGTTTTGCTGCCGTAGTTCCTTACACAAGAGCTGGAACAAGAGATTCCTTACACATGCGCATGTTATAAAGACAAATTTTTTATGTGGGTACCCGAAGAGCTCAGAATGTGGATATCAAAACTAACCAGCCAATCGTTTGTTGGGAAAACTACTGAATGGCGGAAAGCGCCACAAGGTAGCATGTCCCATCCAAAAAACAAACACCTTTAACGCGGCTTTGACTGGTGTAACTTAGCGGGATCGTTGCATCTGTTTCTTACTTAACGTGGATATGCTTACAATTGTTTACAACTGTGTTGTGTTTGTTGCTGTACCATGGTATAATACGTGTACACACGCATTCTCGTTAGAACAACAGAAGCAAAATAACAGGAGACCGACGAATAATCTCATATCTAGAACGACGGAATCGGGTACCATATCCATAACGCAAGGGGCATTTCCCTTTTGCATTTAATTGCAATTGTGTTTATGGCATAAACATAAAGTAGATTTATGCATCCGACTCGAAAACGCACTCGGGAGTCGGGACAAAGGTCGTACTGGAAAACTGAAATTGCGTCAGTCCGCTGTTCCGGCTAGCTGTAATGGCACCCATTAAATCTAGTAAATCTTGGTCTTCTGGCAGTTATAAAAGTAACAGCCAGATTGACCGATACCCGCTGAATATAAGTCCTAAAAGGTTGTGCTCTTCTTGCCAACTCTTCAAGAAAAACAAGAATGTATAAATTATTACTGCCAAAATGACCGCGATTCACGGGGCATATTCTCCTATTAAGATTTTCCCGCTTGCTAACTGTGAATAAAACGAAGACGTATAAATTATGATTACCATAATGACCGAGATTCGCTTGGTATATAGTAGTTCTGCAACAAGCAAGAACGTTTTGCAGTTGTAGCAGTTTAGCAAGTTCGTATCAATCTTCTACCTGATCTACCCTAATTCCTCCGTTAAGCAACGGTAAGTGATTAGATAGTGGCAAAACGCTGCGAACATTGCATTTGACCGTAATAATACACAAAGGTCATATTCTCCCGGTAATAAAGTGACCTTTTTTGACAGACAATGCATTCCGCTACGGCACTGTTCATCCTGGTTCTGTGCATATTTGGAGCCAGCCAATCCGGAGCCTGGACGATCCTCGGAGCCGCATACTGCGACTCCGACTACGGCTTTGCGCTGACCCGATACTGCTACCGATACTGCGCCGGCAGCAGCGGCAAATACTGCTATACCGCACAGACATACTGTACTGATGCGACCGTGGATCATACGTGTGAATTTTTTGAGCGCTGTTCTTCAGCTATTTCCTGCGGAGGGGAATCAGACTGTGTGTATGACTGTACCCCGTACTTATCTGGTTAGCTCATGATTTTTGGCAATCTTTGAATGAAGCTAGTTAATTGGCGGCTATACCGGTAGTGCCATGTTTGCTGTGAGGTCTACATGTGTAAATTACTTGCTCTAAAACTTACGTGATGTGTGTTATAATCAACTGTCGGACGAATGACAGATTGCTGAAGTGCTGCAATTCAGTCAGTGTCTTCGTAGATGTTTTTCTGATCAATAAAGTGTGCGCTCGGAATACGTGACGGATTTTGACAGTTGTGCACGCTGCACGCACATATTCTATCCAAGAAACAGATTTTGTCCCTGTTGTTCGCCATTGTGTTATTTTGTCGGCCATGTTCGGTCGTTCGTTTCTCTTTCCTTTCCTCAGTTTTAAATTTATAAGAAATGCACCAAAGCAGTAGCTATCGTCTTTTGGAAAGACATTGGGTACGTTCGGTGACTATGTCTTACGCATCTCTTCTGAGCCTTGGATCCAAAAATTGCCCATACGCATTTTTTTAAATTTTCGAAGCTCAGAAACTAAAGAGATCACGTAGTTGTAAAACGGTTTTTGTTTTGTATTTCGGTTTCAACAATTGTTCGTTTGGAGAACTCCGGTTATCCCTTGATTTGTTGAGTGCGTACTACGTAATGGACTTCAGTCTTCACCAGTACATCTGAGATTCTCAGACTGAGAATCTGTCGATTGTCATTCACGGACGAGCTAACTGTTTTCCCCTTACAATTAATGACACTCGATATTCGTACGGTTTGCAACCGCCCCGGGTAGCGCTTACATGGCTGGTTATGCTGCAAGTTTGGAAGTCTTTTCAAGACCGTTGGAGACCGTGTCGTAGGCTTTCATGCTAACTAAAAACGAGCAGAACTCTTTCTTTTCGCATTTATGTCCACTATATTAGTTGAAACTATTTACCAAATTTTTTTCTCTATTGTTTAAGCTATAGCACGTCACAAATCATGAACTTTTATCCTGCCGCCGTAACACTGCTGTATGATCGTAATGGTTGACGGACTTCTAAACTTTAACACTGCAAGCTGCTTTCGGTCGCAGGGCAACCGCCCTCAGTGGTCGTACAGGGTTGAGGGTATCGAGTGTCATTAATTACTCTAGTGTCTATCGGCGGTTAGCGTATAATATTTGTATTACGGAATAAAGCGTATTGTACATGTCATCCTTATTTACTTCCTGGCGCTGAATCTTGCGGTGTTAACAACCTAGCAGATCGTGACCGCGGGGGTCTGCTGGATCAACCAACCACTTGGAGCGCTTCTCAACATATCATGGTGTTCAATACATTGCTTGGCACTTGCATTTATTACCTTCGGGTTCCCTATTCAGCATTTAAACAGTTGTATTTTTTATTATGGTCTTGCTGGCTCTCACATAATTCCAGAAAGACTGATCACAAGATGTACGGCAGTGGTAATGCTAAAATTTTACAACCAAACTGGTATGAAGTGGTACCGTTATTTAAGCTGAAACTGTTCTTTCGGCGCGCCATAAAAGATAAAAGTAATGGACGCTTGTGATTACGCGAAAGCATGAGCCGACACTGACTGCAAAATTGTCGCGAGACCCAGAGAATAAATAGCCCTAGAAAGGTATGACATTTCTCTCTAACTTATGCAAGAACAATTTTTATTCTGTACCATAATACACGACCTTACATGTGAAATCAACCTGAATTGTGGTTTGACCTTTTTCCAGGGCAGCATACGTACACGGTAAGTTACACTCACTAGCATACAATTATTATGGTTTTAAGCCGTCCTACGGGTATGTGCGTCAGTTATTTATGCAGTTATAACTGCATAACATAATATAATAATACAGTACTCACAAGGGACCTTTTTTGGGCCCCAAATTCAGAAAATTCCCAAACTTTTTTTGTGGACGCAGAACAACAAACTGAACACATCGGAAATAGTTTTGACTCCTGGGAAGCAGTTGGGCCCCTTGGGGCTAATTCTCGTAGACAATGTATACTAAACGCTATGTATGTTGTGATACCAGACGACATGGCCAGTTTCAGTTCTTTTTGACCAGGAACCGCTTAGCTCACGATTTATTAGGTTTTGATTGTTCATTCTTTATTGCATATGATTAGCTAAGCGTATCTGTTCAAAAGGAATCGAAGCTGACAAGAAATATGACGGCACAGCATGTGGACGATGTATGCTATGCGCAATTGCATATAGCCTACAATATTGTCTACGAGGCTTGCCCCCCATAGGCCCAACTGCTTCCCGTCAGTCAAAACTATTTTTTCAATGTTTAGTTAGTTG
>JAQGAU010004484.1:0-11554 GCA_034698045.1 Paramacrobiotus richtersi | reverse complement strand
GGGCCGTTTTTTTATGCATCACGATATACGTTTATCGGTATTTCAGAGCGTTATTGAACGTACATTCTATATTGTAATTGGCCATTCTCATAGTTCCATTTTTTTAAGCCGTTCGTTCGGTGATTTACTGGTTATCGCTTAGTGTTATGACGCGTAATGCAAGAATGTCGCCGGCTGTTTGTATGGTAAATCCGAAGCACTGGGCAGCGCCCACGGAAAGCTGCAGAAGAATCAACCCAGCATGGAACGAAGCCATGCATCTTTTCTGAATAAGCAAGCATACAAACAAATTTGTTTCCCTTTGTTGTGGATTTGAAAATAAGCGGAATGGCAGCGTGGGGCATGCACGGTTAAATTTATCCTGAACAGATGTCGTTTGAAACTACCGTCGACATATTAATCCATTCAGGTTTTTTTACCCTCTCGATAACTAAACCAATGGGTGCATTTCAAAATACAAATATTTCGATGTAGTTGCATTCGCTTGATGTCAAAGTACTTGGAAACAGTTATCACTAAACTAACTGCATAGAATCATGCTGGCCGATTAATAGGGGACAAACTGCAAACGTGTAGACGAAACTAAAGTATTCAGATCAATAAAGCAGTATTCACACTTTTTATTATTAATTTTTTCTGTTTGCATCTCTCCACAACACTCAGGAAAATTCCACGTATGGCATTCGTAGTGTAATGGCCTTCTCTTCTGCTTCTGACGCTTATCATTACAGATACTGTAGAATAGCATGCCGTTCCATTACGAGAATGTTACTAGTGTCGACAGTGAACTTGTTCTAAACATTTTTTTGCATGCTATTGTCTAGTTTTTTGTAATGTTTTGGTTTAAAATGTGAAATGATGGCTACCACGAAATAAGGTGTAAAAGACGTGCTGGCAGGCGGACCAGGCCCGATCATATAAACGATAAGATAACAAGAACAGCGAGAACTGCACAATACCACGCGATAATGGAACCACCGGGACTAATCCGTGAGAACGGAAAGCGCCCAGACGGCATGACGAGAGTACCAGTCACAGGAAGAAAGCACGCGGTCTACGGTGTGAGGTAGTAGAACATACGTTGCAGACACGTCAGAAAGGGCCGACGCGGCGGCGGCAGCAGCGAAAGTAAACAAACGGGGAAAGTATGCGGCACTGAGCAGTCAGCAGTCAGTATGAGTTTGTACTAATGGCTTTTAAGACCTTTGGAACCTGGGAAATTTATGCCGGGCCTTTCCTCAAGAAAATCGAACACCGCTTGAACGCAGTCTTGGAAAATCAAAGAGCATACTGTTTTTTCTTGCGAACATCAGCATTTTGTCACCATCAGCACTCAGCATACCTGCCGAGTGGTAACCAAAACACGGCCGTCCCGAGTCTTCGGATGACGAGTCCGCGGACAGTTTTTACCGTACAACGGCGTAGCGAGACGTTCACATATGCGTCCACTGACTCCACTCACATTAAATTTTTACTGTAGCGTGGATGGTCGGTTGGTGTAGACCGTGCAGCTGTACCTACAGACTCTACTGTGCCGCCACGCTGGCAGAATAACGGCCATCTGGAACCAATGGTTTAAGGAATTTTAATTTACTTCAGTCTTCCTTGAAGTTCCTTCCATTCTATCCGTCTTTCGGTTGGTTCAAAGTGTCCATTGATAAAATATTGATTATTGATCAGTTTTCTGTGCAAGTTTGGATTGTTCGTGAGACATTATAGAATTTGCGGTAACCAAAACGGCGAACACGAACATGAGCACAACGTACAAACAAAGTGCGCAGTTGACCGTGTTTGTGCGTAAAGTCCGCGTGTATTCGCCGAGCGCGTGCGGCAGCAACGGAAACAAACACGTGTGATACGGCTGTGAACTGTTGGTTCACTGCACCATGAAAACCTACGATATCCTTTGATCTTTCAAAAGGTTTAGCACCCTGAGGCAGCAACAGAGTTAATTGTTGTTTTCTGTTTCAGTTCAGCCTTGCTTTCATATTTATGAGATTTTACTGGCACATTCACCACTACCAACAGAATGCAACAGTTACTGTAATATATAATCAGTGTACTGTACTGTCCATTAAAATAGCCCGCAGGCTACATAAATTATTCTACACAAATCGAAACGACCATCTATCACAGACGAGTCAGGCTTAAAAATGTATAAATAAAAAATCGATCCTCGTGGGGTCCAGCGACAAACAACAGTGGCAAAAACAGGAACACGGTTCAGCAACCAATAGGACACGATTCGACACGATACATATTTGTTCGTGTCGATGTTCGTGTTCCTCGATTCGGTTACCGCAAGTTGTATATTCGTTATTGCTGTACAACAACAATGTCTGGAGCTTTGGCAGTGAATGGACCAGTAAAAGATTGGCATTCCAGCAAACACGTCGCCAAGAGGACTCGTTATCTGCTCAATCACCCTGAGCTGGAGATCCCGGGCGATGTTAGATTCCTGGTTGGAAATGGCGAGAATGAATCGAAGACGACGCTCAAGTGCCACAAGTAAGTGTGTAAACGAGCCGTGTCCAGTTTGCGCTTGACAGTGTCTGTTTTGGTTTGCGCGGGCTTGAGCCCTATCTGACAGTTTGTCCACGCTTAGCCAGTGCTGTTCAAGACGGCTACCAATTTGTTGTTTGATGCCGTTCGTATTTTCGTGCCATGCTAGGTTTCTGCTGGCTATGGTGAGCTCGATGTTCCAAACCATGCTTTACGGATCAATTCCCGAAACGGAGTATCGCATCAAGATTCCCGACGTGACTCCAACTGCATTTCAGCTTATGCTAGGATGGGGACAGAACTCCGTCGAATCTGAATGCTGCATTAGAGATCCACATTTTACAATGTTATGTGCTGGTAATTGCAGGTACGCGTACGGAGAACGCTTTAAACCCGCTGACGTGGGTAGCCTGGAAAGCGCACTGGACACCCTGTATTGCGCGAAGAAGTATCTGATCGATAAACTGGCGCGTACCTGTCGGGAACGTATCCAGTTCCTCATCGGCATATTCCAGGAAGACCCTTGCGTAGTCTTTCAGAGGGTAAGGGGCGAAATTTGCCTGCCATTCGCACTTCTCACTTCACATAGCGATCCAGCTAAGCAGGGGTTTCATTCGCGTCCAAATACTGCATAGTTCTGTCTTCTGTAGGCGCCCCAGATAGACGAAGAAGATTTGACCGGCCTGGCTCTGGCCACGATCGCCTTGAACGCAACTCAAGTTCTGAACGGCGACGGTCTTCCTCGCCTTTCCTTCGACTGCCTGAAAGCAATCGTTGACTATCCTCATCTGAACGCCGCAGAGCCGGACGTTTACCGGGGTGTTCGTCGGTGCGTATCTAGCCGACACGGTGTACTTGCATTGCGGCTTATAATTTCTACTTTACAGTTGCGTGGAGCATAACGTGGACGCCGTTGACGGGCGGACCTTGCGCGATGCCTTTGGCTCGCTACTGTACTCGATCCGACTTCCTCTGTTCAGCGCCACCGAACTCACTGATGGGCCTGTGAAGGTGCGGATTAATCACGAGCCCCTGTCAGTTGTTCAATGCTGTTTTCGTTGCAGGATGGCTGTCAAGGAAGCCAGCAGTGTTGTCGAGTCTGGTTTGTCCGCAATCCCACCTATGCTGCCGTTCGTGGTTACGCCACGCACTCCGTTGCCAGCTCCACTGGTATGCACCTTCGCACGGCTGCATCACCGCGTATCAGCCAAGGAGTTTTTCGCTGGTTTGGGTCGCGATCGTCGGGTCTATTGTACCGAACAAGTATTACTGGAAGCGCGTCCCGATCTGGCACCGGAGTGCTGTGCATTTCTGCGGCGTTCCTTCGAGGCCAATTTGCACATCCCAATCGCGTTCTACAGCAGTAATCTCCCGGCAAACCATTGCGATGTGCATCAGAAAACGACTTAGATATGGCACAAACGACTGCCCCGTTCTCGGCAGCGGTCGCGGAAGAGCGCAACGCCCTCTTCCATTCTGTCAAGAGCGCGTGTTTGTTCGAGTGGGACGTCGAGAAGGGCACCGCGTGTGATTTCGGATTGGAACTGGCAGGAAACCCCATCTCTATCACAGTGCTGTTTTTGGTTATCTTCTTGGTCTGCAAGAGAAGGATCGGTGGGTGCCGTTTGAATTGTGGATGATCAGCGGGTTAAGGAGGTTGACCAGTTCCGCATGTGTCTGTCTGACATAACCCTTCAGTAACTTTCGGCTGTCGTTTCTGTATATCAGGGTTTCGGAGTCCGACTCATTTTCCCTGTTGCGCGAGTAATTTTCTGCTGCTTATTTTAGCTCGTACCTTTCGTACATTTGTAAGTTTTAATTGTCGTTGTTTTCGTCCGCACGCCGTCCATGATACACTTGTACACATTTGAACCGTGAACCCGCGGTTGGAAGTTTTGGCTATGTGTGAGTTGGATAGAGAAATGGTCGTTGAGACGCATTTGCATAAACTGCATTCTTGGTGTGAGTAAATACCGGATAAGCACGTGACGCAATAGTTTGGTTTACACATTAAAATGGAAGCCTAGCTTACATCAGCAAAATTCCTGTATTCACCAGCTAGTATTGGCATTGAGTGCCTTGCTGTGGAGAAGTATGTACAACGTACAATGGTCTTTCGCTGTACAAGTGAATGTTTTGTCAACTATCTGACGGAGAAATGCTGTTCTCGGGACTCAGAATAGTAAAGCACTTGTGTATCATGTAAGTAAATGAAGTCGTTAAATGAGTTTCTTTCTTGCGAACGAAATTTATGGATTTCGCTCTGTTTACAAAACTACGGACATTTTACTTAAATTATGAATTAACCTGCACCTGCTTAAATTATAAATTATTAAAATCTACGTGACTGTCTTTAGTTACATATGTAGTACCTACACATAAAATTTATGCAAAACGTTGCATTCAGCCGGGAAATCAAACTAGAACAAAGTCTTCCCAGTTCTTCTGGAATGTCTCCGTGTTAGCGCCTTCCCGTCAGGCTGTAGTGCACCGGGGAACATCTTTATTGCGGACTGCTGTTACTGTGGATTACGCTTGGCGGCATCATATTATGGACAACTTAAAAGTCTAGCCAGAAAGTGTTAGCAGCTTTGCATGACTTCCCAGAAAGTAAGCATCAGAATAGTTTCTGCAGCAGTTCGTGCGGACAGATGGCAGATTACCGTGGTGATAAAAATTTATTGAGGCAAGCAGGTAACGCTAACTTGTAAGTCACTGCAAGTTCTAAAGCAGAGAAAAGTAATTATAAGAATCAACGTACGTTCGCTTGTGGCGAAAGATTCGAATATTATTGTGCGAAGCCGTAAACGATGCCAGGCACACCTTGCATTATAAGGTAAAAATCAGTTAACAAATATACCTGCGGCTAGTTTTCTGACCAAACTGTTGCAAAAGATGTTGTAACCAGGGTACGGCAACAAAAAAGAAAAGATAAGCTCAACGAACAAACGCTCACGAAATGACAGTACGTTGGCAGAATTGTTAAGAAGAATATCAAAAGGCCTGACGTTCTCTACCTTGTGCAGAGCGCCTGTTGGATCGGGTGTGATTTCCCGGCTAGGACAGCACTCGGTAACATCCAGGTCTTGTGTACCCGTGTTTTCCATGTCCGCTGCAGCGCTCAGTTCTTTCGCTCACAGTCTGACGCTAATGCGTGTAATTGTAAGCCGCCATCACAGAATGCACAATCTGCTTTTTTACCGTATTTGTCGTTCTGTTTGTGGTGTATACATGGTTTAACGTGCCGGAAACCAAAGGCAAGACCATCGAATGATGGATACCGAGCTACTTGAAACTCTGTTTCAGCTGTACATTGTATCGTGTTCAGTCACCGTATCCCACAGAAACTGTACTTTCACTTCAGCGCCCCCAGGGGCCAGGATCTTTCCCCCCTTTCATATCCTGTTCTGTCCGTTTTTCCGAAATGTGTTGCTTTACTTTTTTCACTGAGACGGTTGCAGCAAGTATGTATGATATACGCTGCGCTGTTGCTGATGACCTTTTGCTTTATCTCTGTTGCAGATCATGTCTATCACCGCAGAGTGACGCTAGCGGTGGTATATCGACCAGTGGAAGGTGGTTTAAATGGTTGTTTATTTCTGAATAAAATCCTTGCATTTTTGGTTATTTGTGTGTTTTGTGGATTAATTTCCATGAAATCAGGCGAATTATTGTTAATAAATGGCAGTAACCATTAACAATACCCGAGCTGTCATGAAAAGCCAAAAAAAGTAGATGATTCAAGAATAATTGGATCTAACGTATTATTGAGGTGCGGATAGCTTAAACAGCTTGTTAACTGTTTGTAAACACCACTGTCTTGCTGCCACTATGCTACGTTATCTCACTGGTTATGGACGTTCTGCACACAGCGCTGTTGAAGAAATTTCAGCCGCGGGATGATCGGCATTCTGAAAACATTTGCATAAATGAATCAGCACCTCAAAAACTGTACAAATTACGAAACTCAACCTTGAAAATCGAAGCACAACTCACAAGCAACCGAAATAAAATTAAAACGGTTTTTGCAAAAGAGTTAAACAGCTAAAAAAAAGAAAATTCCGGCACAGTAATAAAATACAGAAACAAGCTGAAAATCGGCCAACTCGTTTCCGTAGAAAACCGACATATATTGGCAGGCGGCAGAGAGACCTTGTAAAAACACTGCAAGCTGTGTCAGCACAGTCGTATAGTGCCATAATAGTGGTATAAGACGGACCATTTCGTGATAAGTTATTCTGATCATTTTCAATATTTTTGAGGTTTTGATTGTCATAAGTCAACCGGCTCTATATGTATCTATATACAATTCCCACAAAAAAGCTACTAGAAAAAAACCGCATTTTGCCGTCACGGTATTAATTCGGCCTTTCAAATGATTTAATTTAATAATGTACATATGTATCTATAATTATACGACAGTGCGTGTTTCAATACCAGGCCCTTGACGTCGTAATTTCATACGGCTCACTGTCAATTATTATTTTTCATTAATAGAATTGGTATTAGGCATTATCATGTTTATGATAATTATAACGGTAAAAAAAATTTTGTTTTTCTGTTTGCATCCTGATTATTACATAAATTTGCTACAGTATTTAACGGACTGACTTTTGATATGTACAATTTCATGCGTGGGCGTGACAAAAGTCATCAAACAGCAGAAAAATCAGACAAAATAGCGATAAGCCATTTGTAACAATCCAACACATTATAAGATTACAGTAATAAAAATAACAGCGAATATCTGAATAATTATAACAAACATGCTTTCCTTTGGAACAGAAATTCAGGAATTTATTGAAACAGTATGACTGGAAATTCGTTACAAGGTGATGCAATTTTTCACCTGCCAGCGCTGGCATGGCAAAACGCGATTTACCAATGGCCAGCTATTTATAAAACTGTCCGTGCTGTGGCATACGCGGTAATAACCACGCAGCAATGATATTATAATATTGTGAACTATCGTAGTGCAGTGGCAGATGACTTGACCGGTGTTTCGGTAGCTTATGTCGATCAAGTGGCCAAGTAAAACATTCGGTTTCGTACACAAGATTTCAATTTTTGCAGATCCTTTCATTGCAGTCTTTCATGATAAATTCTTTTTAACCCCTAATCTGAGCAATCTGACAAACGTTTCAAATCCGCCTTTATAATAATCACAGTCAACGTCAGCTAAAATTCGAGAATTTTATTCCACATTCTGATTTTTCAAAATACTAGCTGCTTAATACCGGCTTTTTGAGTGGTGTTTCAGTTAACTCTTATTTTTCCCTTCCAGTCGTTTCGTACGAAAAAGATAGCCACAAGCTTATTCACTCAAAGTTAATAAAAACGATAATTTAAACGTATTCAAAAATGTACAGTTAATCATTTATTGATACGCAGAAAATTACTTAATTCGAAAAATAAATAGTAAACCATTAACCATATATACGGTCATCCAAAAGAGGCATAGTTCAAGTGACCTTTAGATGCTACCATGCAATTTTTGGATATTCATGGGCTGGTAATTCTGTAATTTTTGCTCTGTCCTTTATATTTCATATAAGTGCTTACATAATGAAAATAAGTGCTTACGTTACTCATTTGAATTATGTGCACCACAGTATTTCAGTTTTAACATTTTTACCCGTTGTTACACGTGCTTCCGGAAACTGTTGCGATATCGACGTAAGATCAAAAGACGATCGCTGAATATTTAAGCTACTATCAAGGGCGGGGAAAAACTACGCATTCCAAAATGATAAAGACTCGTGAACTGCATCAACTGCAATAATGGTATAGCAGATCAAACGACTCGAGAAAGTGCCCATACACTACGTTAATCACTCAGTCATACGGTTCGCATACGTAGTGATCATGCATGATCCTCCATGAGTGTGGGTAAGATGTCAGGCTAACACTGACTAAAATTCCACCAGGTATACTTACAGTATGTAGTTTCTCTAACTATCATGTTGCTTAACATCAGACCGTTCTCTTCTAACGAATATAATTTTTTTCTTTTACGATTTTCAATTGATAATAAAGGATTAGTTACTCTAATACGGTTTATATTAAAATAATTCCTACATTAAGACAATTAGTTTCAGCTTCTGCTAGTTAAAATTACTGAACGAAACAGCAAAGCATTTCAGTGATTGGACGTGTTACAGTAGTGAAAATGTCTTGACCTGGAACATCGAGAACATCACTCTCGCTGGGCCAGGACAACATTGTTATCCATAGCGAGAGCGTCAACATTGGTCGCTAACGCGCTGTCATGCAATGTCGCCATGCCATGTGGTCACCTCGCATAACTCGAGCAGACAATCCGCCGTGTCACACGGCAGGTTGGTGCTCGAGCTGCCTTCCTTGCCGATCTCCACAAAGTCCTCCATAACCAGCACTGCAGCTCCGCGTTACACCGACGGCCAGAGACACGCAATCTACCCAGCATCATCAACGTGACTATTCTTGCAATTATTACTCTGTCTGCTATCTGTTTCTATTGTACATATATTTGTTGTTCTATTTCATATCTTATTTAAGTTTTATGGTAGATTTCATATCGCTGCATGACTGGTACATAAATAATGCATTTGCTTTACACGTATATTTCTGACGTTATATCGCATTTCTGCAAAGTGCAAACCAGACTGAGAAAGTGTGACAACACAATGCAATGCATCAATCTTAAAAAAAGTTTATTGGATAACCATAGTAAAACTGCTGAAGTGTACGTAAGGCAAAAATGTGTTCAGCACTCTTTGTTAACCATTTTGTGTGAGCCGTTGTACTACGATATTCAGTATTAGCACATGCGGCCAAAAGCAAGCAGCTAGATTCAGTATGCATGTCGCCGATCGGATGGTCGTCTGGGCTTTGCGGGACTTATCGCACTGTACTGTTTTATTCTCCCATAATTCCATGGCCTATTATTTTTGTTGTTGATTCTCCGTGTAACTGTGTTGTTTCTTTCTGTGCCATTCCGCTTACTTCCTTGTAAGGAAAGTGCGCCTACATTGAACCGACTGCGCATCTCGTTAGAAAGAATATTTTCGGCTTATTCCACGACATGATCGTGGACCAGTGGTACTACTGGTCAGCCAGAGCGCAGCGTTACAGGTTCGATTCCGACTTACTCCTCTTTTTCGCATTTTTTGTTACACTTAGCCCGTTATGGTTTGAAAAACACACTGCTTTTTTCTTCACAGATGTCATTTTGGTGGATCGGTTTTCTTGAATCCTAATCAAAATTTCCCATGTTGTACGTGCTATTAGAGAATTGTCGGTTGCGGAAGCGTACTTTAATACTATTAGTTCTAGAATGAAGTTTTTGCTAACAGAACGATCAGGATCCAATTGAGGTGGCGGTTTCATGCATTGTGTGATTCCTTTATAATCATTCAAAGTATGCAGTAGCGGAAGAGTACCTGCCATATAAAAAGTACCGTTTACCACTGTAGTACAATAACGCTGTCATACAAGTATTGTGAAAGCGAACAGTACTTAGTGTGGTGGCTACTTAGCCAGTAACCGATTGCGTTAGATCAAGTAAAGTACGCAAGTCGTTCAGATGCCCAAAGTTTGTGATGAAATGTATGTGTATTCAGTGTATAAATTTTTTGTTTCGGTGAAAGGTGAATGGACTGCAGAGCGTACCGACCGACTTCACACATATACATTTCTGTTGTACTTATCTATTGGTTTGCCGTAACTCTGGACTTTTGACATTGCATCAACTTCATTTAGCTCTTGATTAGACTGACACTTTTATCCAAGTCCCTAAATTCTCTGGAATTGACGCCTGTATTCACCACGTGCAGCAATAGGTATACTGCAGCAGTATTTTGACTGTGATCATTCAAAAATTCAGATTTTTCTGAGTATACTCGCAACAGTTCACCCAATGCAGGTTTTACTGACTGCATGCGGAATCAGATCACTGTGGCGGAAATCGTCGTTAGCTCGCAAAGAGTCTTCACAACACTAGTTCTCGGGGATTTTCGGCTATAAGTCCCAGAATCTGCTCTATCTAAACGAAGGCCTAAAAGGTTTACACACCTTTCCCAGTTGTTTGATTCGAAGCGTCACGTCATATCCGTTGTATCGGGAAAATGTCGTGTAATTACACGACATGGTTCCATAACATTGGCGCACTGTCAAAATGAATATCTAAACTTGGACTTGATATTGTTTTCCTAATGATAATTATAACGGTAATTAATTATGTTTGTTATTGCCAATATCTGTTAAAATTATTTTTTCTGCTAAACGGACTGATTCTTTAGATGTGTACGAGTAGATACAATTTCCTGCATGCATGGACGTTATAAAAGTCACCAAACAGCTGAAAAATCAGACAAAATAACGGTAATTCTATTTTGTACAGTCCAGTACAATAAAACGATATCAATATAATTATAATAATCAGACACATGCATACAAATTACGAACGGATTTTTATTAAGTAGTTAAAGCGTCTCCACAGTCAATTATAACTAATGCGAAACATTCATTGTATGAGATACGGTATCATCTTATCCCGAGAAAAATGTCAAACAAGCTTCAAACAGGAATTATTACGTCTCGGTAACCACTAACCACAATGCTTTTCTTCAGCCACTGGTCATAAAAGAAAGTTATTATAAATTACCAGATTAGGTTATTGAGGAAAAACTGGCCAAAAATTACTGACAAAAACACAGGATAAACATTACTGTGTTTTATAATAACACACAGACAACTGAGACAAGGCAAGTCCTCATTACTGATTTTCCAGCATATTTTGGAGCCCTTTCACTGCGATATGCTTGTCAAGACAAATCGAGCAAAGATGTGCATATACCTAAGCCGGGTGTATGGCGAATCGCAGTTGATTACAGCTGTAGTTGGGATTAAGGGGAAAGAATACCCAAAGGGTTCCGTTTTGGATGGTTTCACCAGACAATTTTTTGCACGAAATCGAAGTTGTATACAGTTATCGTATCCGGTACATGTGATAGACAAGGGATTGCTCTATCTGGTGATCAGGTCATTGTTTACCCGCAGCGCGCGCGCAGCC
>JAQGAU010004483.1:0-11555 GCA_034698045.1 Paramacrobiotus richtersi | reverse complement strand
CATGCACATTGGCGTCCGCAAACAAACCCACATGAAACGGTGGAATTTTCAAAAAAGGCATCGCTTTCTTTAAAAATTCGCGGACTGTCTGCTTCGCTATCTCTAGAGGCAGGAGATAACGCCACCCAACATGTTGCCAGCGTGTGGAAATGCTGCATGTATTCTGCATGAAAAGCTGTGCAAAATTCGGCAAATGTCCTTAGCACTATTGGTGCTAAAGTGGCCGGGGAATGGTTCTGGCATTGTGCGGAAGTATGGGAACATCGACTCATCACATTTGCCGCAGCGTTCGCTGACAAGTTGAGCTGCCTGCCAATCGAAGAAACGGTGAGACGACAAAATTCTTGTCTGTCTGCTGGACATACAAATGACTTTTGTTATCTGTATTTGGCCTTTAATAACCTTTTACCTGCAGAAATCAGCGACGGCGCCGTGTGTTCTGGCGGGGTCCGGTATCAGGGCTACCTTTGTAATGTTGCCCATAGCCCTATAAAATAAAGTTTCCTGCTGTTCCGCATATTCTAAAATTGCTGTATCGCACGCAGTGTTAACAGACTGCGCACATTGAAAGTATGGAGCAAACCAAAAGAAGAATAAAATCCACGTCTTAGGAAGCATCGTGGCGACCTAGGAAAGTTAAATCTGTTATGAAATTAAAGGCTTAGTGTGCATCGAGAGTTCGTGTTAAATATGCATACCGCCACGTTGTAGCTGTCCGTTTGAAATTATCTCGGTATTCACATCGCAGAGCGTTTGATTCTTGAGCTGATAACAGACTATGTAGGTCGAGAAACAGTCTGATCAACGTCCCGGTCCCGTACCTTACCACATGGAATGTGGAAATACCACCACTATGGAAAGAGAGATACAGTATATTCCATGCTCGTCGCAAGCCATAGTGGCCAATGTCCATGTACCAGGCTCTGGGCTGTCAATTTGCGTTCACGGTTATTCGGTTAAAGAACTCCAGTTCTGTTACACCAAATGTACGGTACGCCAGCGCTATGCGGCATTATGAGACACCGGTAGTGCCGAAGCGGCAAGATTGGTCTGTACAAGATACATATTAAAAACCCAAACCCAACTAAACCTAACTAAGTACCACCAAAACTAGGTCATCTGTTTTGTTTTTATGGGAGTCGAGAGCGTATTAACTAGCAAAGATGTTCACAAGAACTGGATTACATGTAGGTCAGTGAAGCGTGTCAAACATATTTATTACATATACCGGAAATGTTGCTGTAAACCGTGCGCAACGATTTTTATTTGTTTCCTTTACCAGCATACTTTGTCTATATGCACAGGTACACAGATGCACAGGTACATGATAAACTTACTGCAAACTTCATGCTTTCTACCTGAACAACGACTACGAGGACATCGACATACTGTGCGCCGCCTACGTCACATCGACATGCAATGCGCCACCCTGCCCAATGCTGTCTGTGCAGCGTAATCGGGTGGCGCGTTGCATGTAGATGTGACGCAGGCGGCGCACAGCATGTCGATGTCCTCGTACTAGGGAACACGAGCTCGTACTGGCCCAAGCGTTGCGCTATGGAACTACACAGAACGGAATTGCTCTGACATGTTTGATACCTGTCGATTTACGATTGAATGATATTGCTCCAACCATATCCAAACATATTCAAAAAAACTATTTTTCTGCGGCTGCAGGTTTCACAGCGATTACCTGACTAAGCACAGACATTGCTTGAAAGTGTGACCGGAAGCAAGACATTACGAAACATTCACAAGGCAGTGCTACTGATTGCCCGAGTTGATAAGGCGAAAAAAGCGTATGATTAATGTCCCGTTTGGAGTTCTAACATACCCCGAAAGAAAGGTTCGATATACTGCGTTTTTGCCGATCGAAACGGCGTCGAGTGAGTACCTCATCTTACGGCGCCACCTGTTTGAAACAGTTAGCGCCATCAGTTTGGTGGTTTAATTCGATTTTATCACCGCCGACCGCAGTCAACAGGTAAACTGAATTCTGGGGGCTCCGGGCGGTGAGAATATATTTTGCTGAAACGTGGCGTTGATTAACCACTTTCACTAGTTTTATCGCGAATTTCAATCGCAATAAATTTGATTGTTTGAAGCGATAAGCATGGGCTACATGGCAAACGGCTGAAAAAGTGGGTGCTGATTACCAACTGCAGCCATGGAAGGACATAACAGATATACGTATATACATAATCCAAGGTCGCTTGAAATTATAGAATAACAGTGAATAATTATGTCTAGAGTCTAGACTTCTCCTGACTAACAAACCAACCAACCCGCTGTCTGAGTCGTCTCTTGTTTGATATCAACACGCAGTGTTCTCCAATCTGAAAACAAATTACTAACTGTCCCGACACATACAGACAAACAAGTTTCTGGCCAAGACCACAGCGATGCGTAGACTGTCAGATCACGTTCACCACGGCGTTGATTCCGTTATTTTCCGGCTAGTGGCGCCGGTGGTTTGAATACCTGACGCTTAAATGCTGCAATTAGGCACCTGGATTCCGTTGTTCCTGTATCACATGATAGATCTGTCAGCTCAGGGGGAAATTCGTTTTGGTTCGTTTTGCCGAGTATATATAGGCTAGCTGGCAGGGTCTAAAACCTGGAAGTGGAAACTTCCACTGGAACCTTCCACTGGAAGTGGAACCTTCCAGTCTGGAAGTGTCACTTCCTAAAACCTGGAACTAGTGACTAAAACATGGAAGTACAAAAGAAAACCTGGAAGCATACTATTCCGTGCAAATTTGGTCTCCCTGAACTTCGACAGATGGCCAGATCAAGATATAGATCAATCGTATTGTACTATATCTTGGCCAGAGCACAGCTAAACAGTTGTAGACGTAAGTACGGTTTTCTATGGATTTTGATGTTATGCCATATGTATGATACATACCATGCTGTTATGACTTATGAGGTACTTATGGTAAAAACCAAATGCTGCGCCGAAAGAGATGTAGAACTGCTGTCAAAATCCAAGCGAACCAAAAGGAAAGCTACCTACCAGTTCACCGGCTGTTAGTGTTTCCCCGTGCTTTGTGAGCCAAAGCCAGACAGCATGATAACAAAGTCTAGTCAAACGATGTCGCACAAGCAACATCAGAATGCTCAGAAAACAAGTTAGCTGCTTCGCCCTAAAAAATTGTATTGATTGTCTTATCGGAAAACGTGCGCGAAGTATCATCCAGCAGCAACTTGCAGAGCTCTGTCACGCACGCTGCAGAGAAATGTTTTTTGGATTCGCGTAGACCGTTATATTGGGAGTCGCAGTCGTCCAAAACAGTTAGCGTTTATGCATTTGCCCGAGCATGTCCTTCTAGTGGTTTCGTGCGATATTCGACTGCGCAATACAGTACAGCTAATTGAATCCCGCAGCTAGAGTTGTTTTTATGCCAGCTGCATCAACGAATCGGACAACCGCAATGATACAGGGCCAGATCAAGCGGTTGATAGAAAAATATGGACATCAACATCACTGCACCTGATCACCTGATCATCATACACCTGATCATACACAACATCAACGTCAGATCACGGACTGCATCGCAGCGGACGTTTGGAAGCCTGCTAAAGATAATATACACTGTACTTACAAATATCGCAGTATGTGATGTACATCATTTGCAGCATCAACCGATCGGCAGGGTCTAAAACCTGGAAGTGGAAACTTCCACTGGAAGTTTCCACTGGAAGTGTCAACTTCCATTCTGGAAGTGGAACTTTCTAAAACCTGGAAGCGCTGTCTAAAACCTGGATGTACAACAGAAAACCTGGCACCACACTATTCTGTGAAATTATATTGTATCTCCTGTAAATATGAAAAAAGAAATACAAAGCGTGTGTGTGTGCTGCACATAGTTGTACAGTATATGCTAAGGAGGTGTATACTATGCACTAAATAATTTAGTTCCACTGCACGTGAGATGCCGAGCAAAGTCCGCCGCACAGGCGGCGGAAGTATTAAAATACTAGGGCTTCTAGATTATATGTATTGTACAGACATCATTAGAGGCAGGTGAGCATGTACATAGATAGTTACCAGTGTGTAACGTGCGTCTGCTCTGTTATAGACCAAAAGGAATGTGACTTGCCCATGAGCTATAGAGTAAGAGGGGCCGGAAAGATCATAAAACCGTGACGTTTCTGTCTCCTCCCGAAGGAACCTTACGCTGCCTGTTTCAGTTGACCATATAAGAGAAACGTGCACGCATTTTAATATAAAAATCATGGAAAAAATCAGCAGCGTCTGTTTTGAAAGTTTATCCGACGCTATTATAACAAAAAAAGAATACCCTAGTGAACTGTGCAGTCCGTTTACCGCTCGTATGCATATCCGAATTTTTGAATATTAAAATATGAACCGGTTAGCAGTAACCGATACTCGGTATATATATGCCAATAGGCCCAATATATACCTCACGCATGCTATTTCATGGACAGTGTTATCGGTACGATAGTGTCCATCAAGCAAGCGTACACACATTCACTCTCTGGCTTTGTTTTGCAAGATGCTGATTCCGGGTATGAAAATCTTATAAAAGAATCTAAAACAATGCCATTATGATCTAATCAAAAGCAATCATCCTCTCATCAGTCCAGCTAACTGGTTCACCTATCGAAATCAAAGGCTAGAGAAAAATCACAGAACTGTAAACGAAAATTTCGCTTTAGCAGTTGTGGTGTGATCATATACCGTGTGAGAACTGCAGTTGAACATGATTGATTATGACACCGTATTATTATTTCAATTAAAACGGGTGATACCAAAGTCGTTAATGTTAAAAGTAAGTATTGCGATGTACCTAACTGTGACGTTGGAAGAAAAGATGGACCTGTTGGAAAGTCACTGTTTACACCCAGAAGTTCTGAAATGCGTGAATCTTGGATGACGGCCATTCCTCGTGCACGTAATGATTTTCCTAAATTAATTCATGTATGTGAGGACCACTTCCGACACAGTGAAATTACACGGGCGACAACTTGCAGCGATGGAAATGGTAACATTATCACCATGCCGGTTAATCCCCCAAAGTTGGATGGAAAAGCAGTCCCGTCTATTTTTCCTGGCCTTCCGGCACATTATCAAAAACCGAGCAGTTATGTGCAAAGGATTGTAAAAATCGTGTCGAAAACTTTATTGGCGAAATTTGTGCGAAAGCGAGGACAGAAACAGCAACTGGAAAAGACGGATTTGGCTACGTTAAAACGTCAGCGATCTTTGAATACTGAATAGGATGTGTTTATCCATTATGGGGCATGCGTTGTTACCAGGTTGTAATTGTTAATTTTTTTATAACTTTTATTTATTTGTTTATTATTTGGTTTTTTATATTTAGTGATATTAATTTTGTGGCATTACGATTCTGAGTGTAACGGTTTTTTTATCTAAGAATTCTGCCGTCTAGCAACAAGAACAAGCGTAAAGTTTTTGTTGTGTTTGAAATTCATCTTAAATTTTGTGTAAATTAAAACGACGCTTATAGTGCACTTTAGACCTGTCAGACCACGCTTATAACTTGCTAACATGACAATGATGGGATGGTACATTGCGCACTTGATGTATATGCAAGACTGATACCGGATGCCGGTTAGTATTCGTGACCGCTTCCGATTTTAATGTTCAGAAATTCGGAGATGTGTGTGACCGACAAACGAACTCCATAGTTGGAAAGAGCAATCATTTCTTGTATCAACAGCGTCGGCGAAAAGTTAAAAACAGCACCTGTTTATTTTCTGGCGATTTGTTTCGTGAACTGGTACATTTCCGGTCACTTCTGGGGGTTGAGCCAGCCAACAGCCGCGCTGCCTTGCTCTGAGAGCAAATGCGTTATTCGTCGTTTGAGACGGGGCTCTCTCTGTTGGCTGCCGCTCTCTGCCATGTATCTGCGCAAGGTTGCTTCGGGCGTGTTCTGGTTTTATGATCTTTCCGGCCCCTCTTACTCTATAGCTCGTGGACTTGCCACTTGCCAGTACGTAAACTGTTGCAGTTAAAAAAGCCAGACCAGCCAGTATGATCGTGAAATTTTGCCGCCCAGCTCCTAAGTAACAACCACAAAGGTCAGTCAACCAGTACATCACATCTGTCAGCAAAAATTGTTCTCTCGATTCTCTTATCGGAGAAACGTGACAGCTGCGACTTGCTCAAGCCCGTCGCAACGTTGAAAAGCGCAGCAGTTAGGAAATATTACATATGGATGCATGTCATGCCTTGACCGATAAATCGAAAGCCTGAGTCACTCAAATTTCCTGAACATTTGTACACTTGTTCACACTTGCAATTGTAGAACTTGTGGCTTTAAGTTTCTGATGGTTTTGGCTATCACTCGCTAATTGTGCTGTACCGCTGATTAAAAGCCACCACCTGAATTGTTTGCACGCCATTTGCATCGGCAAAATGGATGATCGGAGCGATAAAGGGCCGGATGAAGTGGTGATTAAATACTAAACACATCGACAGCGAACAAATATGACAGTCCTATGTTAGTTGTGTAATCGCACAGTTCCGCAAATTTGTTATTGCCATTAGGACGATGACAGCAGTTGGGTCACGGAGGACAAGGAAAGGTCACCTTCTCCTGTGGCAGCCCATAGCCGACAACGCGCTTTGTTCAACCTTACCGTTAGTTTACTGAATGTTAGTTTAGTTACTTACTACAGGCGCAGTTTCCTAAATAAGTCAATGGACCAGTCATCATTAATAGAGTGGAATATTCTTTATATTCATATTCCTGTGCTTTGAACTGTGGCAGAGTATAGTACAAGCAAGCGGGATGAAAATTTATATCTGTAATTTCATTGATCAAAGCGAACTTATGTAAGGAGTAGTGACTGTAGCCAGAGAAGCGCATCAGGTATATTTCGAATTACTATAAATATGCAGCTGCAAATGTGTGTGAGACTTTTAGTGTCCGTACATTTTCGTGGCCTTCAATTCTTTTAACGGGTGAAAAAGTGTTATACGGCCACTTATATGTGAATGCGCCTGTGCGTATACAGAATTACAGCTGCGCCTGTAGTACGGTACATTTCAATAGTAAATACTGAAACTCAGATAACTGCAGGGTGTCAAAACACTGAAACAACTTTATAGAAATTTTGCGAAATTGTGCTGCAAATTTGCAATGTTTTCCGTCAAGTGCAAGAGTTGCTCTGTTAAATAAGTAAATTAGACGAGGGGATGGTGACATGTATACACATTCTTGATAGTTGATACAGCGTAATATGTTTACAGGGCCAAACGAACATTCCGAGCTTACAAAAGCGACAGCAGCACCGGATCGCATCGACGTCTCAGGAAAAAGTATCAAACCTTAACGTTGTTGTCTAGAAGCGAGTCTGAACTGGTTGAAGGGCTGCGCAAGGAAAAGGGATTTAAAAACCGGCATCCCACTCAGTTATCAACGCAAGAATCTATGTGTTCCACCGTACCAAAAAGCGGTTTTACTGAACAATGTTTGCCACCAGTGAGTTTCGCCATGGCCAGCTACGTACCTTATCCAGCAATGTTTTGTCGAATGGTCAGAACTCAGAAGTCAGGTTCAGAACTGCCAGACTGTCACTTCCATGTTTTAGCCAGTGCTTCCAGGTTTTAGAAAGTTCCACTTCCAGACTGGAAGTTGACACTTCCAGTGGAAACTTCCAGTGGAAGTTTCCACTTCCAGGTTTTAGACCCTGCCCAACCGATCATGTGGAACTTTAGTATTCGTTAACTTTCTGCAAGCTGCTGCCAACAGCAGCCTGGAGAATGTTTACGAATATTAGACTGCCGATATCGGCAGTGTAGGGGTTGCTAGAATCATACTGAACTCTGAGGTAGGAAAGCTAAAGCATGCAGAATTAACATTCATTTGTGTTTGGATAGTATCAAGTACTCTGCCATAGCCGTTTTCAACTGGCTCTTATTGCCCGAGTTTAGCGCAACAGATTGGGATGAAATAGTTATCGTAACGATGATTAATGCCTGGCTTTGGATTACTTGGCTTTTGTCATTATTTCTACATCTCTTTCGGAGCAGTATTCAGCATACCTCATAACAGCATATATCGTGTATCATTTCTCATAACATTAGAATCCATAGAAAACCGTAAGAAAAAAACCGAAAAAACTAAAATAATGTTCAGGATTGTTTAACACTCACCAAAGCATACATATGAATATCGTTAAAAACGGTTGAACTATGCTCTGGCCATCTGTCGAAGTTCAGAGAAACCAAATTCTCACGGAACAGTATGCTTCCAGGTTTTCTTTTGTACTTCCATGTTATACTCACTGGTTCCAGGTTTTAGGAAGTGACACTTCCAGACTGGAAGGTTCCACTTCCAGTGGAAGGTTCCAGTGGAAGTTTCCACTTCCAGGTTTTAGACCCTGCCAGGCTAGCTGTAACGAGATCAGCGTTCATATTCATTTTGGAGCAAGACCGTTTTAGGCCACTCTGGCAACTCGCAGTAACTGCCTAGAAAATGACCGTCGGGATGACCTTTGTTTCGTTATTTCTAGTACTGGTGGTTTCTCAAGGTAAGCGCAACACAAGCAGCATTATTTTCGTACTGTACTTCAAGTACAGTAGTTTTTGCAGTCGTTTAACGTAATGCTGACAAGGGAACCACACGAGCTGTCAAATTCCGACCTGAATCGCTCAATTAAAGTAATCTAAGCTTGGTACCCAATAATTAAAAACATAGTTTGACTGCCTTCGAGATCGATGAGACGAGGAGAAAGAAAAAGTAAGCAGAAGGAACTAAGCCGCCATTGCAGCCGTCTCGTGCTCTGCCGCTGCCGTAGACTACTGCACTAACTTCATGCCGTTATCTTATCGCTTTTAAAACTGTTACTCGACAAAACACTATAGTACACTGCTGCAGCGCATCGTACAATTATTTTTTATGCTCAGTCTCCGCGGAACTCTAGGCCAGCCAAACTGTATTTTTTAGTATCTTAGCACCGAGCTTTAGTTACTGTAATTAAGGCAAACAGATCGGAATTTGACAGCTCGTGCGCTTCCCTTGTAAGTGTGATGCAGTTGATAAAGGAAACCTGCATCGTCGTTGACAGTTCTGATTGTGTTACGGTGATTTCCGGAATGTAAGCTCTTAATTTGAAACAGGATCTGGCAGTCCGGGGGGAATTATGACCGGTTAGACAGACGATGGACTAAAGTACACCGAGTATCTTAGTCGCGCGAAACCCCTTTCCGGCTGCATGTCGGACACAGAGTGCGTTTCAGTTTGCAAGGACAGGGCCTCGCGTGCACAGAAACCCCTTCTCACCGGCTCAGCATGCGGGGGCCTGAAAGGCTTCATCGGCAACCACTGCTGCTGTTATTTTGCCGACACCACGGCCTGCTGCGGTCTCCGTTCCGGGAATTTTGCTGTGATGAGAGATACCTGCGATCAGTCGACATCCCCGAATAATGCATAGGACCAGAAGTGCCTGTTCCTCGTGTATTCACCGGTACAGCTAGTGCAGTTCAAAAGAAATTCTGTCTCTGTGCAGAGGAATGCTCCATACTGTGACTGCGTCATACTAAGCTTTAATTGCAGCTGCTATATTTCGGGTTTAAATTATTGTTGCCGGCATTAGAAGTCCTGTATCTTTGCTTAACTTGGCACGATAAAGCATACCAAATTACTCAGCATAATGTGATTACAAAGAGACTAATCGATCATAAGGAATTTATACTCATCCAGCGAGAATCCCGTGCCGTCAAACGCTTAAAACCCTCTGTCCGTAGAGCCCTGAGTAGGCCTTATCTGTTGAAAAAATGGTACCGAGGAATTCTATATTGCAAAAACTACATGCAATGCACGTATACCGTACCGCCGGTACCGGTCCTTCTCCACTTACGTGCACAAGATGGTCGATTGTATGTGCTTTCCCACTTGATTATGTGTCAGCCAATGGAATTATAGATGGTCGATGGGGCTTCTCTAGATTCAAACATTTCTAGGTCTTGGATTCTTTTGGCTTCTACTGCGTTCTGCCTAATATACTTATCAGCTAAATTTTTCTCCTACACGGATCAGTACGTGGAACAAAAGTACATCTTGGTATGAGTTTGTAAAATAACTGCTTGCAGATTTCTGAAGCGAATTTGAAGCTTTTGGAAAAGACGGATCGCAGGTGGCGAAATGTTTTTATTTACCTTCCTTTTAACCTTGGAAATACGTTTCTGTTTTTCTATGGTTACCAGTGAGTATAAAAAAAAGACAAAATGTGTAAGAAAAGAAAGAAAAAAAATGCATATAAAATGTAGGTGTATATAAAAGAAAGGACATCAGAAGACCCGTGCAGTTTTCTGAGTTTCTGAGTTTTTGCAGTGTTTACTGCAAGTCTATAGCCAAAAACGGGTAACAAACGAAAAACAATTAAAAATCTTGTAAATACCTAAACTGCAGAAATTCAAAGCACAGTTCGGCTGCGCGCTGGCGCAGCCACGCTGGTATTATTATACGAGTATAGTACCATTGGTATATTTATAATATGTATAGTATCATGTGGCACGTGCATTATGGAGATAAGTTACCATGTGTACGATGCGGCGCACAGTGTCAGAGGTCATGAACATTCATGCCTTATTATCGATCAATCGTCTACGGGCCAGACCTTCCCTATTTCTTACGTAAAGACACCAAAAGAATTTTACTGATGTGTATTTGCCTTGTTGAAACCAATGAAACGTAGGCTCACTTGGCAGGTCATCCGGTGGTCATGGCGGACCACATTTACAACCACACCAGTGCGACAAAATGCTAAGACAATAAATACACATTTTGGTCTGGATTATACTCGGCCTGCTGCTAGCGTACGCCTTTCTGTATTATATGGCCGTATCACCATTGGTAATGCGGAGCCGGCTTCGGCGATCGGAGAGCACAGTCACCGCGCTGGATTTCCTGTTTTCCGACTAAAATTCATAGGGTTCTTGCGATCCACTATGCAAATGCGTATTCGACTACATTAAAAACGGGTTAACGTTGGTTACTGCTACCGGGAGTGGTGTTATCGGGATCTAATCCGCTCTTTCGTATAACACGACCGTACTTTCCGTTTGCGCAGATACTGCTTGAACAATACGATAGGGTGTAACTGACAACTAAAATCAGCGATAAACTGCTATTATTGTTACCGCAGCTTCTCACGGTAAGATCATCCTCAGCCAAGTTCGAAAAAAATGTTTGTTTATAGTAGGAAATTGTGCAGTACTGTAGTTCAGTTCTCGGTCAACGAAGCGAATGGAATTTCTGGTTCGCACCGTGGTCTGTATCATCTACTTGCTCTTCTAATAAATACAGTCTCGCATTGCAGTCATACACATCAAACAGCGGATCACGACAGATCTTCCCAACAGACTCCGCCGCAAAGTTACTCAGATAGTACTTGGTAAAATCCCATTTGTCGAGGATCACGCTGGCTGTTTTCCCGTGACAACACACGCAGAGCTACTTTCCCGGGCAGTCGCAGTTCACGTTCATTGATTTTGTTCACGCTGGCTTACACTGGCCACATACACGTACGTAGACCACGTGCACTGATCACATTTATAC
>JAQGAU010004482.1:0-11555 GCA_034698045.1 Paramacrobiotus richtersi | reverse complement strand
CAGGCATCAGCCATTATCTGCTGACTTCAGGAGGGAGTCCCATTCCATATTCACTGCCGCAGGCACCTCCATGGCAATCTCTTATAACAGTTGTCATACGACTGCAGTCCCTATTCGACGGAAAGTCAAAACCGAATTTCACAGGGCAGGTGTCATCCAACAGTCGGTCAGTTCGGGGGTCTTTGCCCGTCAACTGTATTATTAAAACGTTGTCCCCAATTAACTGCATGTTGTCATCAATACTTCCGGGAAGCAAAATAATTGGCCACGCGTCCTGTTCTTCAGGAAAAATGCGCACTGTTAACTGTTTCCCAGCTGATTTTGAGAAATACGCCTCCAGTTTCGCTCTATAGTTCTTCCTTTCTTTGTAGTTCTCCGTATCCCTGAGTCCCAGTGCCGACAATATGAAGTCCACCCCCCTTTTGATTACTCCACCCTTTGAACGACGCACGTATTCCGTAACAACAGCAGTACAACGAAAGTCCGGCACTTCGAAGTTCGTGGCTAGACGCGACCGCTTGAATTCGGGAACGGTTTCAACGGCATTTAAATCCCTCACAAAGGTCTTCGTTGCAGTTGGAGTTTGAGTTTGTTCGCTGGTACGGATTACCGCCTTTGTGACGCTGCTTGCTGCAGCAACGGCATGGGCTGCTTCGTGTTGTCGAGTACCCAGTGTTGGATGGGTTTGGGTACTTGGGCTATCCTTTACATAAGCTGTTGTGGATTTCTGTAGAATCTGACTTATATCGAGAAGTGGGGCACACTTACTCATCGCGTCGCGAATGCCACCCATACTATAGAGTTCTGCATTCTTGATCACCACGCTTTTGAACAAACGCCAATCGGAAAACGTCGCAGTTAGGCTGGTAGCGCCCATGATCGCCGCACAGTGCGCTATGGCACTGCAGGCCGCTTTAATTTGTTGCGGAGGAAATAACGACTTGATACCACACTGGATCAACGGGATCCTGCTTGCTCCGCCGGTAACGAGTACAGCGGTAATCGACACATTGTCGGAGCCAATCCAGTCTGTCAATCCCGTCATGAAGCCACGCACACGTTCTACCATCTTTTCTTCCAGTTCTTTTCTAGTAACTTGCACCTTCAGTAACATCCCGGGAAGCAGCTGAGGAATTTCCACAATCGTAACCGAAGCCGTTGACAGTTTTCGTTTCGCCGCTTCACAGTGCGCACGCAAGCGATACATTGCGCCCCGGTCCTCTCGGATATCCAATCCAGTTTGCGTATGAAAGTGCTGACAACAGTGCTGAACTAGAATATCATCGAAGTCTTGTCCACCGAATCGAAATGTATCTGGATGCTGTAGGCCAAAAGCTGTTTGTTTCTCGACGCGGAAAATACTCAGCTCTGTGAGGAAAGAGCCGATCACAAGTACCAAGTAAACGCCATCTTCGCATTGATCCCGGCTTAAGGCGTACCCAAGGAAAGCGGCCGTTGATTTCGGGATAGTTAGTACAGCGTCCGCTTCCGGTAAGGCTTGACGGATAATATTTTGTATTTCGGCGTTATTATGACGGAGATATGCTTCCGGTACAGAGGCAACGACTGCCTTTATTTCGGCACATTTACGCCAGTTGCACACGGTATCACGCAGAAGGGCCTGTATGGCATCTCGCAAGACAATCTTCGGAGTGAGAAGGTTTGGCCATGCACTTAGGTCGGTCTCGCCACAGAAGCTTTTCATAGGGTTTGAAACAACGGCGTTTGCGTTAATGGCTGCATAGTTTTTAGCGTCGGCACCATACAGAGTTTCTGTTCCCGTGTTGGCATAGTAGGCAGCGGTCTCATCCTCACCAAACTGATTCGGGAGCTGCAGAATTGTACCGTTATCCAAACATCCGACGCGATAGCAGCTGCTACCCAACTGCACGGCGATGGATACTGCTTTCTTCTCCATGCTCTGTTTGCTGCTGGATGTGTGCCCGTCCAGCAAGGCTTCCGGTTAGCGCTAGTCCCCAGTAACAGTAACACTGTTTACCAAGCGCAGTTGTTGACAGCTCTGTCACGTGATTAACTAGAATCAGAAAAACAAGTTATAAAATGTCATTGTGTGCTACTTTACTAAAATTGTTGAAGGATGCTGTTTACGTACAGCAAGTACGACGGTCCGTACATCGCTTATCATTCAGACCAACTGCATCGTTGGAATTGTCAACCAACTTAGACACTGCAGTCTGCAGATATCCGCTGTGCTGCCTGAGTCTTACACTGCGATCACACATACCGGTATGTCTGAGCTTTAACTCCTGAATAACTAGCTCACGGCACAAACGTTCCACAAAGATAATGAAACTGTAATGGAAGTCATTTCTCTAGCTGTTGATTGTAGGTACACGAACACACTCCTCTTAGATAAGGATAGACTTGTTACGGATGGCGCCAGTCGCAAAAGTTCCTGAAATGAAAGTACTTGCTAGGTTAGAACAACACCGATAAGAGCAGTGGGATCGCGTCGTTCGATCACACGCGTCAACCTTTTCAGCAGCGTCATGCCGGTACTTATCTCCCTGATAAAGCCAAGCAATTACATATGTTGCGGAACTGAACAGGCCTTCCGGTCTATGCATTCAAGAACCCAGTTGTAACAGCAGTTGTACGGCATTGTACGGCAGTTGTTTTACTCCATCGTGCAAACAGCGCCCCGCTTCCTGAAGCTCTCCTTTCAGTTTTTCAGGTTCGTGTAGGTACTTCCTCTCTCCGATTATTGCGTATAACTGTAGGGCCCGTTTTGTTTTTCATACTTTGGTTGCAAATCACGAAATAGCAGCATAGACTGTGCAGTCGCGTTTGTGCTTGCGTAAGTTCGCAAATTGATGAAACAGCTAAAAAATCCATTCGTACTTGACACTTAGAGTGTGACTACTTGGAAAATTCGCGGACACAGCTGAAAGTAAATCTGTCACACGTGCAAGAATGACATCTGTCCATTTTCGGAAAAGTCAACTGGATCGGAAAATCAACTAGTTCCGGCTGGCTGGGTGAAAATTCTAGAAATACAGTACATTTATTTTGCAGAATATTCAAGATGGCGCAACAAGATCGTATTGCCGTTGGAATTGACCTGGGGACAACGTACAGCTGCATTGCCGCCTACCGAAACGGTCGAGCGGAAGCAATCCAAAATGACCAAGGGAATCGTATAACGCCGAGCGTCGTCTGCTTTCACGATGGTGAAGAGACCGTTGGGGAAGGCGCCGTCCACCAGTGGCCATTTTTCCCAGAAAGCACCATTTGCGACAGCAAACGAATGATTGGACGCAGTTTCGAGGATCCATTCATCCAGTCCGACATGAAGGAATGGAGTTTCCGGGTAACTAATAAAGGCGGGAAACCGAGGATTCTAATCGAAGATGGTGGTAGCCCGTTGGAAGTGACCCCGGAGCAAGTCAGTGCGATGGTACTGCGCAAGATGAAAGAAGTCGGACAACAGTATCTAGACCAGACAATCTACGATGCAGTGATAACCGTGCCCGCCTATTTCTCGGATGCACAACGCCAGGCAACGAAAGACGCGGCAACTATTGCCGGTATCAATGTGCTACATATGATCAATGAACCAACTGCTGCGGCAATCTACCACGGTGTTAATCATGTGTATAAAAACGCCCAGAAACTCCTGGTTTTTGATCTGGGTGGCGGCACGCTGGACGTGTCGATTCTGATGGCTGAACCGGGAATGAAGTTCCACGTGTTAGGGACTCACGGTGATCCGCACTTGGGAGGAAAAGATATTGATAATCTGTTAGCGAAAACCTTATCGGAAGAGTACTTTAACAGCAAAAGAACTCGGCTGAATAAGGAACAAATGGCACGCCTAAAGGAGCAATGTGAAAAGGCCAAGAAATCGTTGAGCTTCTCCAACACGGCGAAACTTCTGATACCAAATTTTGATAATGAATCGTATACCCGCACTATTACCAGGGATGAATTTGAAAGAATCTGCGGAAACTGGTTCGAAAAGGTTTTGGCGCCCGTGCAGACAGCGTTGCGCGATACGAGCCTGACAGCCAACGATATTCAGGATGTTATTCTGATTGGTGGATCGAGTCGTATACCCAAGGTGCGAAAGATCCTGGAAAAGTTTTTTGGCGAAGGAAAGAAGATACTGCAAGCTACCCATCCGGATGAATCCGTTGCCTGTGGCGCGGCCGTTTATGCGGCCACATTGCTTGGTGATCAGTCAGGATCAGCAAAGGCTTTGAAACTTGTGGATGTGACGCCTTTTTCCCTAGGGATCAAGGTGTTCCCTGAAGGTTAGTCGACATTTTCTTCCCTGATACTGTAACCAACAACCAAAGGCAGTGCTGCATCATGGGTTTTCGTCTAAAATTGCGCACAGGCAAAACTCATATCAAAATACAAAAACATTCTCTGGCAAGAATTACGTTTTTAAAGCCATTCTTTGGGTTTGGAATATATACAGATGTGTACAGATACAGGTGTAAGTAGACTGCGAAGTTTAATTATCGAGATAATAATAAAAACAGCAAAATAATAATAAAGTTTATTCGTCTCAAGACAACAGCGCTGACGCACTAAAATAACTATGGTACGCATTCTGAACATCCTGGTACTGCACATGTTGTAGGTTTCATATATGTGGTGAATCATTTAATCAACTCTTGCTACCTCCTGTTTTGTAGATATGTCGGTTTTAATTCCGAAAAATACGGTACTCCCGGCCAAGAAAAGCGGACAATATACCACAAATGACGACAACCAGGAAAGTGTTGATATTAAATTGTACGAAGGAGAATCTGACATGGCTAACAGAAACCGTTTACTGGGTACGGCGACTTTAAATGGCATTGAACGCGGACCAAAACATACTCCGCAAATTCTCGTGACATTTGAAATCGATCCGAATGGCCTGCTGAATGTTTCTGCCGTCGACAAGAAGACCGGCAGTCGGATGCACATCCAGCTGGATAATGATAAGTACAACTTGTCGCCGTCGGAAATCCATCGAATTGCCGGTCTGCTGTCCAATGAAACTTCACATGATACACGACAAAAAGAGCGAACCATCTTGTTTACTAGACTGAAGGAATATTGCCAATCGGTTCAGGAGACCTTGACGAAGAAAGCCCGTCAGCTGCCGTCGGATGAACTGCGCCACGCCATGGAGGATTTGACAGAGCTGCAGGAATGGATTGCGGAGCATCAGCACGCTACTAAAACCGCCATTATTCTGAAGCAACAAGACGCGTATCAGCGCTTTCGGTCGGTGCTCATTCGACTAAGTCAGTCATAATTAAGTGTCTAATAGTTTTGTGATGGCTGATTTCGGTCGTACTTATAGATCATTGAGCAGTGAGTGAATAATCGACACGAGGTACATTTTCCGGGTTGTCTTTGTTCAAAGCACCGTCAGCAGCAGTAGAAATAACGACATACGTATTAAATCGCTGTGTAGTAGAGTTTTACGAACATAATTTGCGCCCGTCGACGTATATGCCACTGTACTCTGTACATCGACCATACAATGACGAAACAATCGTCATAATAATATTATGATAATGCGGCGATGGTTCGATGGATTTTGCCTCAGTGTCAGACTGTGTCACATGGCACAGTGGTATAGGGCAGTGGATCGAAAAAACGGACTCATTTGCTATTTAACTGATATGTCATTCTCTCCATACGAGTAATTAACGGAAATAAACATATTTTCTGAAATAACTATATTTCTTGCTCTTTATGTAAAAGGAAGTAACTACATGGATGGACTGTTCTATACTGTACTGTACTGTTTGTACATAAGTAAATGCACAGTGCTGAAAACAGCACGCTCTTTGTAAAATCGCAGTCTATCGGTTTGGGCATGCCGTATCATGGTACATAACGTACGAGCGTAACCAGCAATAATGTCCCAGTCGACAAAAGTATCAACGCTTATCCGGAATAAACGTCCTAGCCGAATATTATTTCCCGGCAAAATGTCCATTTTAACCTGGTCTATTTTCACTGCGGTTCCGGTCATGTACAGGTGGCAGTAAACTATTACCCGTAGGTTTCGTTCATGCGATACATTTCGGGGTGAAAAATATCCGGGAAAGGAAACAGGACAAACTGTATAAAAACGCTGTTCTAGAGAAGGCACATCATTGACGGACCGGGGTCATTACTGCCGGTTAAATATATAATTTGATACGCTGAGTTTTGCGTAATTACGGCCAATTTGTCTGTTACGCTGTACGCGCATGAATTCCTGTCAGCGTCAGCGAAAACACCGGCGTGTTACATTACGGCTTTGCTGCGTGGCAGTATGTGACTCGACCGTCTGCCGCGTGTTTATCCAAGCTATACTATCAGTTATCAATATATAACCTTAGATAAGCCCAAAACGGCATACTGCACTGCCATTCATTTGCCTTTCTACAAGTGCATCTGCAGCCCACTTCGGTTAACCGCAACCTGCTCATCCTTCCAGCTCATTTCTGCCGTATCATTTCGTGAAATTCGCTCTGAGACAATTTGTCCACCACTGCTTGCGCTGGAACTCAATCATCTCAGGAATGACGGCGGAAATCGAGGAATTACGACCTGATTCTTCTTGCTCAGCGGTGCCCATCGCATTCGGAATCCAGCTCGGCTCCAGCGTTTACCGATTAAGCTATCTGTCAGCTAATTTAACCACACCAACAGCATTGCCTGACTGTTGTGGCAACGAAGCTTCACCAGCTTATTTTGCCTTGGATGGAAACACGGCCTTGTATGGGGATGATGCTCGAATCTTTGCAAGCATTAATCCTAGCAGCTGCGTTAACGGGATCGTAAAATGTATTTGCTACAATCGTGATTCTGACCAGATTGAAAGTATTTATGATAATCCGACATGTACACTGAATGCCCTAAGACCTCAAGAAATTTTGAAGAGAACACTCGAACAGCTTCTCAGCGGCTCGAAACAGTGCTTTGAACATACGATTACCATCCCCTGCATTGTGGCTTCCGTGGCAAACTGTTACATTTCGGAAGTCTCTAAAAGGTTGCAATCAGTGCAAACTCTGGCAGAAGTGTGTGGCGTTGTGCCGAAAGCAGCCTTGGTCGCAAAAACAATGGCGGCATTCGTCGGTTACGCCATAAGCAGGGACAGTTGCGACGATGGGCTGTACGCTGTATTAAGTATTGGCGCATCGGTTTCGGAGTTGGCGTTGTTTGAAGTATGGAAAGAAGGTGCTCGAGTAAAGAGTGCCGTACAGTCTTACCCCCTTGGCGGCGATCACTTTGACGAAGCCATACTGAGATACTGCTTCGCAGAATTTGAGAAGTATAATCCAGTTGACTGGAAACAGCATTCCAGTGCACTCCAGAGACTGAAGGTCGAATGCCAAAAAGCAAAGGAGAGATTATCCGCGGCAAAGGTTGTGGCTATCGAAATACCGAGATTCATTCGGGATGCAAAGCTGCGCCTGCAAATCAAACGAACTGAAATGGATAATGCCATGGATGCACAAATGACAGCCATCTCCGCATGGCTTATGGAACACCTGTCTTCTGTTTCATTGTTTTTAAAAGGCGTCCTTTTTCTTGGTGGTGCGTCCAGAATTCCACAGTTGAAGAATGAAGTGAGTAGACTGTTTCCTGGATTAGTAATAACTTCCGCTACATCCCGAGCGCATGTGTTGGTTACCAACGGTTGCGCTTACCAGGCCCGTTATATGATCAGTGAACTGGATTCAGTGAGACAAAATAACCCTCATGCAGGTCTCCTGGACTTGAGCGCTATAAGAGCAGCCAAAATGATTGCGGAAGAGGAGCGACACCGCGCTGCTCAAAGTAGCGAAGAAAGTGTGACGCAAGTGCTCGCCGACGAAGGGATACAGCAAGAAAATCAAGAAAAGGCCGACTGCGCGCGGCGCATGCAGCATAGAGAGAAGAATTCATTTCCAGATCAAGATGCTTTTCTGGCTGAAGCAAATATGCAAACTTGTAATCTCGGAGTAGAGCAAGAAGCTGTCTTGCATGAAGATCCAGCAAGGAAATTTCTAAGGACAACAGCAGATTTACAAAAGAGCGAATATCACAGAGAGATCTCGGATATAATGTTGCCGCAGGAACAACTAACGGTTCGAAACGATACTGATATCCATCTGGAGTCTTTTACGGACCGAAGTGGGGTGTTGGATGTGGAGACTACTGCTGCGAACGCCGGCAGGATAAATTTCCGCGGTGCAGAACAAGCCAGTGATGCAGAATATATCGACGCATGCGTGTCGCAGTTGGAGCCATTCACAGATGTACAGGTTCTGGACCTACGCAGCGTCTAGTCCGCCTAATACCGTGTGAGCCGGACATTGAGCCCATTTGGATGCTGTTCAACCAGATTAATAACATAGAAAGAAGAGAGAATCTAAAGAAGCTAGCCTTTCAGGTTGAAGGGGCCGATCCGCGTAACAACGGTGAACCAAAGAATTCTGGACTTATTATCCGACTCTCGTTTGTCGAAGTCATGCACCGGCAATGGGTTTACTACGACTTTGCTTTTAGGAACAGGTTTATTTTTCTATACAGTGAAGAAGAGACAACAGACTCTTATCAATATTATTATTCGTGTAATTACTGAATGCAGAATGCGGCTTCCGAGTATGTGCAGATGGTGGAACAACTATCGTGAGCTTCGACCTAAAACGAACATTAATGTGAAAAAGACACTTAAAACATGAACAGTCAACATTCAGAGATTAACTCGGGAAGCAAGCTAAGCAAGCTAAGCGCGCTAAAACAAACAAACAAACAAATACCATTTACGGACAAACACAAACCTAGAAGAACTCAGCAGACTCTTGCAGGAAAGTTCCCTCGAAAACTTCTTCATACACATCTCGCGTTCCCATACCCAGTTGCATCAGCATCTGACAGGCGTTTTTAATGCTGCGCCGATCAATGGTTTCGCCACGCCGTTCTCTGGCAATACTGTCCAACAGTGTATCACGCAGCGTATCTCTGACTGGTCCATAACGCAAAACATGATCCCGGAACAAGATAAGGCCGACATTGTACACGTTCTCCAGATTGTTCTGGTTAACGTACACACGGTCCTGAAAACGAAAGCGAAAAATATTAGTCTTTATAAACTGCACCGAAGAACCTCAAAGCTATCAATGGACACATCGAACTGGTTCACTAAACTGCAGTTACTGAACAGCGTTGCCCGCCATACGACTTACCATATACATCAATATATCCCGGATCTCCACCAAACTGGTAGTGTAGTCGTTCCAGTTCTGATTTAGAGCAGCAAGAAAATCATCGTTAATGGATTTCAGAACATCTTCCCGAGTCTGTAACCACATAAACCGGATATGAAGCAAAGGTCAGGACACAGCGCAAGAGTTCTCTCCCGGAACCTTCTCCGACCTTATTAGTAAGGTGCTCTATCACAACTTCCTTCGTTCCCTCGTACAATCTTGCGCCGTGTTTGTGCAGAACCATTGTGTACGCATTACGATATAGCTCCTCATGAGGAAGCCTGCTGTTGTTCTTCCTCAGGATGTCCTGAATGGCATTTTTCAGCAGCGACCATATATCGTTCATAAAACGCTCATCCACATTGTTTTGCTGAAAACGCACTGAAAAACATGTATCTTTTCGGTAGCAAAAGATGATGATTACACCCCGCTTTTTAAAAAGTCCTTTAACCTCTTAAACGGGTCAGTGAATCGCTTGTTCGAAACTCGAAACAATAATTCTTATGCCTATTCTTCATTTTTTAACGGTAGATGGAACATGATTTGTAACAAGAAAACGGTTTATACACCGGCATCAACACAGTGCTACTGGTAACTACTGTAAAAGCTTTTTCTGAATTTGCAGCGGTTGTTTTTTGAATTAACAGACAATGGTCAAAAAGAGCTCACAGCTGGCCATACCGGGAATGCTCGAATGCGCATTTTTTTACTGGGTTCACCTCGTGTAGAGGGCCGGGGTAATGCCATTGTATTCCTGGCTGCCAATGGCTGGGGTAATGCTTGTTGTATCCCAGAAGTAATGGATATTCCTAAGCGATAGTCTACGCAGTTACCAACACCAGGCACAAGAAATACAAGTTATTACTGTTTACTTTGTTTTTACTTGGGTTAGTTTATGGAGTAAATGCTAGTCTTTTATCAGTGCCTACTCTGCCTGAATAGTATCTTCCATTCTCAGATACAATGTTTAGTTTGGCATATCTGCAGACTGATAACTGATTCTTAATCATTCTTTGTTTAGTGCTTACAATAGTGCTACAGTATCTCAAAACGATATAATATGAGATCACTGTTAAACTTGATGTGGCGTGCACTAAGACTACAAGGGAACAAACCGTCGTAGAATGGAGTATTAGGTCTGTTGTTGTTCAAAGCACAAACGAGTGCCTTATATATGCTCAGTTACAGTCGCTCCTACACAGGTTGGTTCTTGATGACAGATAATGGGTTGGGTGCACAGTACAAGTCAGAGGATGAATAACTCACAGATCAGATATCAGACTATGACTTTGCTTTCAACAATCAACTATGAAATCATCAATTTCCTTCGCATGAGAAAAAATTCAGGTTATCCGGTATCAAGGCTATCAAATACACATTCCTCTGGTTCTTGATTCGGTCTTACCTCCTCCTGTTCTGCTGCTTCTTATATAAACAGTTATGATTTGCATTATAAAACCACAGTCATCAATACGCTCCTCCCTGTTTACTGGAGTCTAGCGCGGAAGTTCATGGTTCGGTCCTCTTGCTCATGGTTGTAACGGTACGTAGAGAGGAGACGCGCTTTGTGTGTGTTACGGAACCAGTGACAGCGGCCACAGCTTACTTCTGACTTGTCCATATCATCAATGAATAATACGGATCCCAGAGTCAAAAACCCCAAACAACCAAATCAAATCACGAAAAACCGACAACATAACTAGGTCGGGCATAGTCGAAAACGGGGTCACATGATCTTTTTATTTAAAAAAAATTCTGAACCGGCACCGTACGCGGCTATATATGTACCTTAGTTAATAATTGCTGGTCATAACTCATAAGTCGCACTCATTACTCATAACTCGCGCTCATAACTTATTCCACTCACGAGCGGTCAGTTGCGGTCACTGCTCAATGGTTTCAGTGGCAAATACTCTGCCAGTCACCACTGGCCATAATTATTAATTAATGCAGCGGTGGTTTTTGGTGCTTACTCGTCGCATCCTGGTAGGGCTGTCTAAGTCTTACACTGCTATCTACCCGTAGTAACCTTAATTCAGCAACGCCCACCGATGCCAATTTGCCACCATCGCGCCACTATTTTTTTGCGACCGTTAGAGCATAAGAACGTTACCTTTTATGATTGAAGTATTACATAGAAGCATTGATAAGCAGTTTTAAAAATACCATGCAGTTGTTGGAGCTACAGCGTCTTTCTGAGGGAGCACCAAAGTTGGCCAACTTAGAGCGTTGAGGGCTCCTCGACGTCTTCGAGGTTATAATGCAATGCATTTATCGGAGCTCAGTTGAAAGAAAAAGGAGTGGATGTACGATTTGTGAGCGTTTTCCTTCCAAGCAGAG
>JAQGAU010004481.1:0-11556 GCA_034698045.1 Paramacrobiotus richtersi | reverse complement strand
GAGTTGGGGCAAGCCTATGCTCTGTAGAATGCTCCGCATGTCGTCTTCGAATTTTCCACAGACGACCATTGACCATCGCCAGTAGCATGCCGCCATCTGGCACAGCTTTAAGCTGTACAGCGTGTGGTGGTTCTCACCGGTCCGCATGTCTGTGCCTGAGCAATGAACACACAAGAAACTGTAATAAATACTGCGACTGCTAGTCTGTTACTATAGAAAAAATGAGCTTAACCAGAATGGAAAGGTTCTACAGGAATTTCAGATCAGTTTGCGATTACGTTAGAGCTACACAGGGAAGCGCGATTCAACAGAAAAGACAGAAGACGCCAGTAATTATGGGATCTACATTGCGCAGAGCACAGAGCAGACGTCTACGTACCTGGCCGGCGCAAGTACTCGCGGCAGGCATCCACCAGTATCCACCGTTCCTCGGCATGGTAGCCGAGCATCCTTGCCTGGATCCTTAGGTACGGAAAGGCCCTTTGGCTGGTGAGCACATCAAACCGGTTCTCCGTCCTGTCGTCCGCAAGAACGCCTGCGCCAACAATGGCAGTGAACACGATGTGTACGGGAGGATCTTCTTGACCGCCGAGTGCCTTGAGGTCCACCTTTGTGACTATCACTTCGGTTAGCGACGTCTCCGCATCACCTGTCCCCGGTTGGCGGATGTCACCCAGCTGGCAGTTGAGCAGCTGCGCAAGAACACCGCACTCCTGTATCTCCAGTTTTGCCAAGCTCTCCTCCATGCATTTCTCACGGAATATCCGCAGACGCCGTGGCAGTTCTCGGCCAGTGTCATAGCGTGTTTTCAGAACGTCGTACCAATCAAAGCATATGTGATTGGATTCGTACTTGAGGAGGATGCGGTACAGGCTCGGGTATAGTGACCGGAATTTGGTTAACCATAGGCGTTCTGAACCGGTCACTTCAGCGACATATTCGCGGGCTGTTTGATGGGACGGTGCAAGGACGCGCAACGTTGACACCACGTCCCGGAAGGTTAGTGTCTGCTGCAGCAGAATCTGCTCCACCATTTCCCAGGGCAGATTCGTCAGTCCGGTTTGTGCCGGTGCCGCCGATGTGGCAGTAGTTTTCAACTCCGTACCTCCACCCTGAACACCACAACAGATCTACAGCCAGTAGTACATCAAATTCTCAGTTTGATTGTTAACTGCAGAATTAAGCACGTAATAAAACGGCCACCATTCGGTGCTATAAATACTGGTAACGTGACATTGTACGATAATGTTTGTATTCATGTACGACTAATAATAGCAGCAGCATTGTAACAGTGCATATTAATCACCATTTCGTCCTAGACGTGGAACACGATATCTAAGAGATGCACATAGAGTGCTAAAACTACTACATAAACTATGATATATTATTAATTGTGCGCTAATGACGTTACCCGCTTCCCCCACAATCTTGAACAACTTGGATTCGTTGCAGCCCTACAAAAAACTGGCAGATAAACACACCCAGCTAAACCGAAATTCCGTTTGACCTGCGTGAAGAACACACACATGATCTTTGACAGATTATTAAGTTCATTTGATCTCACTATATAAATGGCCGTTTCTAACAAGCTGGTTCAGCTGTCAATTGTAATTTGTAAATGTCTTCAATACTTTAACATTCTACAGAAGTAAACGTGGTTACATGTTTATATTTACCATAGTGTTCCAGTTATCTCTCCTGGCGGAATACGTAAAACGTCCTTATGCACACGTGGAAATCTCAATTTAGTCACTTGCAACTCGGGAAAAGTAAAAGCGGTACCTGTGTGACATCAATAATGCCTCACGTAATCCAGCTGTTAATGATTTGTTTTCTATCAGACAGGCTGGTTCGCGAAGAAGCGCAACATAATACGTAATGTCATATGCTTATGATGCGTTTCTGCCTACGGGCATAACAAAAATGCGTATGGACAGAGCGGTAGCGAAATGTTGTTGGCTGGCTGCAACATTAACTAGGTAAATAGTTCGCCAACAAAGCATGAGATGATTGTTAAAACGCGACTCGTATTTATTACGGTACAACCAACAACCAGTGATGTCATCAGTCACAAGATATTAGATATGCACGTCTTCGAAACCAGTTTGTAGACGCCACAGCTACATCAGCAGCATATGCAGCACAGTGTGCGGGTAGCCTCCAGCGCCAGTTTTAGACGGTGATCTCATGTGTGGTCATAGCGTCGTCATAGGCTGAGTTCTGAGGATCAAAAGGTAAGACCCTGACCGGTTCTCGCGGCAACGCGTAAGTTGGAACTTCATGATTTTCCTAACAGGGAAGTGAACCCAAGACACAGGCCGGGTTGATGTTGTACGTAATGTATGTAAATCATATTATTCAAAGACTTAACTACATCTAAACTGAAACGTTTAACAAAACCTGTTGAGCAGTCTCGTGGAATTTTCTACCCAGGAACTGTACCATTTTCATAAAAGTCTGTAGAAGATGTGCCGAAAGTCACTCGCACAATTAGAGCTCTTACGGTATAAAATAGTGATAAAATCAATGAAACAAAGTTTCACCGACTGGCTAATCGATTGGTTTCCAGAGGCTATTGCCGCGCAAAGTTAAATTAACTTTTTAAAAATACTAATTATTTTTATAGTCCGCGGCTTACGTAAAATGCGCCTCCCACATGTGACTCTATTCCTGTCTGGCAAAACATTCACACGGACAGTTCCTCATCCAAATATTAAATCTGAATGATTGTCCAACGCAGACTACTGTACCTACAAATTATAATTAACAATACTGTTCTATGTCACATCGTGGACCATAAGCGAAAGCTTGCGTGTCCTTATTTGGGTTCCAGAAAAAGTCGACTGCAACCAACAGATCAGAATTAGTTTCATTTTAACTTAGTACATTCGTGGCCAGTGCGAGAAAGGGCAGAATATGTGATCAGTAAGGACATTCGTGTCGGGAAAGTTCAAGTACAGCGTATTCATGAGGGAGAAATATGACAATCCAACGAATTTACGCAAACTACGATCGTGGTTTGTTTGCTAACGAAAATACATATGTCTAATGCCTTACTATTATTCATTTTATTTACTTTTATTGTGTATTCATCTGGCGGTTTTCGTCAGTATCGGCGCTTCGGTGCAATCAGTTTACAGTCTAAACAAGAGTACACATCGACCCATTCAGCGGTCTGTAAATAGCTGCTTACTGGTCAGAAATCTAACTTGTTCACGCGCAGTTATCAACTTGAGCAATCGAAGCCATTTTGATATCGGTTCAAGATATGGTACAATAAATTCAGAATCGCATCAGAAAAACTGGCATTCTGGCGGCATGCATTTGAAATAGGAGCTGCCGGTTTTGTGCTAACCTACAATTTCCGATGCAGTAAATCGGCGATCTGACCTGCATTTGGAACTTCGCCGTCATGATGATTCCTAACTTTTGGGTTCTCTTTGCGTTCTGCTTTGCACCGTATATCAGATGTTCACCAACTGATAGCGCCGCGTGCGATAAAGCAGCTTCACAATACGCGGAATGGACAAACAGTTAAGACTGCTGGAAATTTTACGGCAGTTTTCGGACGGTTCCTGGACCCCGCCACACCCGAGGTCGTTGATGACATTTGTCGGTGAACTTTTTCTGTTCAGGTTATACAATGAAGATAACGTAATAAGGAACAAGATTACATTGATGTTACTTCAAGTTTAATAAGTTAGTATCGCGACGTTACCTCACCAGTTCCTCTACGTATTCGCAGACAGCTGAACATCTCAGCGCAAGCTGTGGAAAGTGTTCTTAGTCACTATACTATCCGGAAAGAAAGCGGTCAACATGAGCACGGTCTGCTGCTGGAGCTGGAGGAGCGGGTTCTGAACGCAGTGAACTGCTCGGAATTCAGTGATCATGTCAAGGAAGCGGGTTGGGTAAAACTTGAGAGTAACCAACTACGAAGCCAGTAAAACAACGGCATCTCTCCATAACTCACCGTCTACTGGATAATAGCGTGCTTATTTTAGTTATTCAAATTATTGTTTTCAACGCCGGCTTCAGTGTAAAACATTATTGCCTACATATGCAGTCATGGTTGTATCCTGCGCTCACTCTCGTATCCTGCGCCCCGAGGCAGGGTCAGCGACTGCTGGGAACTCGAGTTGTGAGTTATGGAAGAGTGGAGCGAGGAAGGCCTTCTCCTTATCTGTACGGGAAAGTTAATGATGTAGCATTCCTGCGTACCTGAATATGCTGAACATCTTACATAAATATAACAGAAGAAACTTTTTTGAGCGCTGCATACAGTATAAATTGTTTTGTTAGCTTTGCAGTTGCTCACAATCACCCGGATAATTTATTTACAACCTGCAATGTTTCCGTGAGTATGGTGCGCATTTTTTCAACAGTTAAGAAGAAACAGAAGATGTTTCTTTGTGATTGCCAGGAATTTGAAACACCGGAAATTAGTTGGTTGTTTCGTTAATATGAGGGCGCCAGATAGGCACTTTACAATTTAATGTGAGACATAAACTGCACGTATCATTTGTAAGTACAACCGTCGAATACAGTTCCTTACCGGTCGCTACATTTCAGTCTCCTTCCATTTATTCTCGGCCTTACAGTTATCAACCCAGGCAATCGAAAGCACTCCGATATACATTCAAGATAAAGTTTCACCAACAGCTAAGATCTGACGGTAGGCAATGCATACAAGATAAAAAAGACGATGTCCCCACGTGTAACAGCCCGTATTTTCAAAAGCCACAGTCGATATTCTAGCTGGCATGATGATTCTTTTCGTTTGGATTTATTCTGCGTTGTGCTTGGCCGCGTGTGTTAACGGCACACAGGCTGACAGACTTGCGTGCGAAAGAGCAGTTTTGGAATATAACGAAGCAGACACAAAAGTGACCCGGGTCATGGAGAATATTCCTTCGGTGTTTATGCCGTTCCTGTCCCCCAACAGCACCAATCTAACGCTAAATACAAGCATAGACGCAGCCACAATTTGCCCGTAAGTTTTGTAAAAAGTCTGCGCCAAACAGGACGTTGCAAAACGGCGCATCTCACCGGTTTCACTCTGTCCTGAGTTCACAGGCAGCATAAAAACAACGTCAAAGTCAAAAAAATTCTCTATCTTTTTCAGCGGTAGGCTGGTGAACCTGTGGGCTCAAGCTATAGACAACGTTGTTGTTCAATGTTCCCAGACTCCTGAACTCTGCCCAAGATACGGATCAACGTCTTTTACACCGGATGTATTACGAGCTATTGCATCATTTTGCGAGAACGTTCAGGCAGCGGAATACATCCAACATGTCCAAACGCTGATGCCATGTTGGAAGCCGTTGTCCGACAGATTTCGTCCGATTCTCGAAGCAGACGCTTACAGCGACGAGAGACATATGTATCGGCTAGTGGCTAAGGAAGTGACAGATGCTATAGAGAATTCCACCGTCCCGTGTGGGTTTACTTGGGGACGCAAATGTGCCTGCCGGTAAGGTGATCCGTGGTTGGACGTGATGTCGTGTCAACAGTTGATAATCGTTTCCTTCTCACTGCAGACTGGTACAAACTGAAGTATCCATGCGTACTCACTTACATGGCGCGCATATCCGGGAGGTATGCGGTCAAAAAGAGCACGATCTCGTGTTGGAGCTAATGAAGCGGGTTCTGGACGGATTGCGCTGTTCTGAGTTTGGTGATTATGTCAAGGATTTCGGACTGTTTAAAATAAACTACGTAGCCAATGGCACAGCGCCAGGTGTCTCTCACTGAGATGTTCTTTGGGTTTTGCGTATGTACCTTGCAAAATGTTTCTTAACCGTTTTTTTGCCTTCTGTTTTACACACCATCAAATAACCAATGTAAGTCTGTTAATTTCAGTGTGAAATGTGAACCTTAACACTGCTGCGAACAGCTGGCTTTGTGGTAAAGCAAGAATTAATGTCCTAGATCTTTTATTAAGTTGTCTTGTTCCGCCTGCCAAATAAATTACTACAGGCGAGAGTTCGCTGTACATGCATCGCGCGTTAAGGTACGGACTTGAGCAGTACCAGCGTCCAGTAATTTTCGTACAACATGCATAAACTAAGGGTGATTCTCGCTGCCGTTGAGGATGAGTCGATGCCGTACGCGCTTAGCACGCTTTGTTCGCTTAACATTTTACGATCCAAAGCGTCTAAACTGACTGCCTGTTCAGTGGTCTGCTATAAGTTCTTACCGAGCATTGATCAAGCTTTTTCTCGAGCTTAATGAACTCTGGTAATCAAAACATTCCGATCGGAAACTGAGATAAGTAGTTTTAACCAAGCTAAAATGCTGGCGACATGCGCATAAGGACCGTTTTGCACAGTTTTTGGTTTGGTTTTGAAACTGCACCAAGTCGCCAGGATGGTCACTATGGTCTGGATCTTTATTGCGTTATGCTTGTCTCCATACCTTAAAAGATCACAAGCAAATCTGAGCCCCGCTTGCAGTAAAGCTAACAATGAATATCTCGACGCAAGTTACACATTATCCGTATCAATGCAAAATCTGTTAGTTAGTTTGGGACCTCTCCTGGATCCACATTATGGCAACGTGCCCTTCAATGCAAGTGTGGATCCTGCCGAAGAACATCATGCTGTTAATGTCAGCGTTCTTTGCCCGTGAGTTTCCTCAAGGCTATCTGCAGCCGGTAGTAAAACAGGAATTAGGCAACGATATATTTCCCGTTTTAATTAGTCTTTAGTTGAATTAACTGTACCTCTTCTTTCAGAGGCAGTCTGTTTAACGTATCTGCTCAAGCTGTGGAAAATGTCTTTACGCAATGCCGCCCTGCCGAACCATGCCTTGAACTTCCTTGGACAGATTTTGCACCGGAAGTTTATCGGGCCGCTTCTAAATTCTGCGCGAGCATTCAAGAAGGGGAATACAAGCAGTATTTACGAACGCTGGCGCCATGTTGGAAATCGTTGTCACAACGATGGCAGCAGTCCAGTGCAGCAGACGATATGGTGACGAGACCTGTTGTCCGGCTGGTTACTGAAGAATGGTATGAGTTTGAGAATTTCACCAGTTCTTGCGGACCTGTTTGCCGTCGCCAGTGTACCTGCCGGTAAGCGTAGTTAAGTTTCCTGTATGAAATGATCAACTTTTCAGTAACTTTCTACGTACCGTTTCTTAATAATTCCAGGAGGGCACAAATTGCTGTGCCGCTGTACACTCAGCGACCTACTGCGCATATCCGGGAAGTATGCGGCCAGAAAGCACACGATCTGGTGCTGAAATTGCAGGAGCGGGTGTTGAATGCGTTGAACTGCTCAGAATTTGGTGATTACACGCAGAAATGGGGCTGGTTGAAAGTCAACTACCAAGCCAATCAAACGACGCCAGCACCTCATCGTTGACCTTTTCCTGGATGATAGTATGCATCGGGCTGCCGCTACTGTTTAGAAATACCCTAGAAGTGGCTTACGCATGAACTCGTTTTTACCTTTTTGATTAGGATGTTAGTATGTAAGAACAGATGTAGTGCAGAATTCTCTTACCCTAATCGTATGCGCTAGGTAGACAAAATCATTGATGGTCCTATTGCTGAAGGAATTTGTAAGGAAATGTCCTGAAATTTTGAAAAGATTTGAACTTGGAAATATTCATTATCCAATACAGTTATCAAAATATCATTATACAAGAAACACCTTCGGCTGCCGCCTCAGGGTTTCTTGGATCTGTATTCAGATCGTAATCCGAATCTCCGAGCTTCCCTTTCACAATTTAGTGTAATGGACATCAACATCTGTTTCCGATGATTGTTGGTGCATGGTGTTCGTCGAAGTGTAGTCGAAAACTTAAGCCCGAGAGTCATAACCGGGAACCTACAGGTTTGTGACGGTCCTTTTAATTGACTCGGTTGGAGCCGCCGGTTCTCTGTTCTCAATGCAGAGTATGTTGTACTCGTTATACGAAACTCTATGCTTCCGGCTTTGTTACCGACTTGCACACATGCCTTAGCTACGCAGGACTTTTTAACATACGTTTCCAGCCAGAAAGTGCATTGCATCCCGCTCACTTTTTTTTGGGGTGTAAGCAGCTCGCTCCAGCCGTTCTCCCCTACGTCTGGACCATGATGTAACGGAAGCCTTAAAAACGTACTATTTTATATGAAGATTTCTTGTATGATTTTTGCTCCGCGGTTCGGCCACTGTTCTACAGAAGACTCAGCTAGTCGCTCACTGACTTTGCGACTGTTGGTTGTGGTTCTAACATTCATGCACTGCAACGTTAGAGAAGCGTTACAAACTTATATTGACCACCGTGTTAACTTACTTCAGTTGAATCGGGAAACCTGATTATATAACCGGAGACTACAGTTAACGATTCCTTTTCAGGAACAGCATGCATGCTTACCGTTACCAAACCAGAATAAACCGCTTGTTTCTGGGTGAACGTATTACATGTTTGACACACGGTCGAGAGTTTACTTTTAAAAACTGTAAATCGTATCTGCATGGGTAATTTTTGCAACGCGTAGCATGTCCGGTGTACTCCGTGTTAAATGTTGAGCTAACATATTTTTTCAGTTCCGCTCGACTCCTGGTGCCTTGGTCGCTAATCGTAGAGAATTTTGTGGGGGTTTTCTTATTTTTCGGGCGAGCATTAATTAGCAAAGAGCGTTTCTGCATGGTTTTCTTATACGCCTAGCTGTGGCCAGCAAAATCGTAGAGACTGAGACGGCAAAAGCGTCCGGAGGATAAACTTCGTCTGGCGAAAATTTCGCCGACCAGAAAATGCAGACCCGACTTCGTAGGCTGATCCTAATGTCAACTGGATCCATTCGGCTGCCTCAGAAATTTCCGGATGACCCTTAGGTTAATGTCCCTGGATCATGCGGATCCAAGGAGGAAAAGATTGTTTAGCTAGGCAAATTTGCGCCGAACGGGAATTCCCGCTCTTTTGATGAATTCGCTGGTTCACAGGCAATGGGTTAGCCGGCCAGCACTGCCGTACGGACGGTTTTACCGGGCACGCTGCCCATTCTAAAGATATTTGTCTATTTTCCAACCTTTTGTGGGGGAACTTGCAATCGGAATATTACCCGGTGCTCCGTTCTGCTCACATAAGAAGCACCAAAAGACGGCATCCTGCCGGTACAAAGTGTGTTAAGCTGCTTACGGTTCATTGTGATTCGAGTCGTTATTACGGAAAATATTCCCTTTATACAATTATTTATCTTCTAGTTTTCTTTTGGGCAAGCGTTAGGCACCTGAAAAGAGTATCTACCCGATCTATCGCATAATTCTCTTCTGCTTCTGGTCAAACTTTCGACATGGAAATAAATATTTCGTTCCCAACTTGTCCCACAGTGTTTCTATTGTTTCGTTTTGCTCCAGGTCAAACATGTACCAGTATAACGTTAGCTTCGGATATGCTCATGTACACATTATTTTGCAAGCAACTCGCTTTAACGCTAAAGAAAACATAGTCAACATTTCAGGCAAAAGGTCACAAGTTTGCTTATTTTTACACTGGTAGCCGTTGGCTCATTACCGTAATCCAGTCGTGGACTATTGGCTTTCCGCTTTGCTGGTCATGTATCTCCTATTTTCGAATTGTTGGACTGTACGTTAGAATGCAGTGCTTGCGGAACGATCGGAAACAGGCGACCTGTTAAGTTCGAAGATTCTACAGCGGTGTCTGATTTTCTTGTTGGTTTATGCAACACAGTTCTAATCCATTTCTACATTCCGGACAGTCTATCGTTCATTAGCTGCTATCCGATTGTTCTTGGCTGGTTTTTTTAAAAATTACTCGAAGAGGGTGCTTTACGAAAACCATACTAAAACCATAAAGGACAGAAATGCAGCAGCGATATTGTTCACCGGCTAATGATGTACTTTTTACAAAATTTTGCAACCCAGTATTTTGTTAAAATCGTGAGACACCAGTTCAGGGCATACGTTAAGTTCCCTGCACTATTCGTTTAGATTTGTGTCCATGCCGGTTATGAGTTGTTAGTTCGCCGAATCGTCATTTTTATGTGACACCATGTGAGAAATTCCTTCATGGATTTGAAGCAGGGAATTTCACACACCGTTTGTGCATTCCGTACGATATTTTGTACCGGCTAAATAAATTCTAAAATTCAAAACAGTGTTGCTTAGGTATCATTGTGTAAAGCGGATCATAGCAACGGTTATGACATTTGTGAGGTTTTAATAATACATAATCTGATTGTGCCACGTATAGTATGACCGGTGCATGAAACAGCTCTTTTTTGAATGCTCCTGACTGCCCATGAGTTTCTTTTAAAATCAAATATCATGTGCAACCGTTTTGGCCCATGCTCTATCCGATTCAGTAATTTGTTCGAGCGGAGCATATTTGGTTCGGCAGATTTCGTGGTCACGGGACGGAGTTCCGTAATAGGAACTAGTACTAGATATGGCGCATGTGTTGTGATATTTTTCATTCGAATGCGCCCATCTACGCTACAATTTTGCTATGAATCGGGACGGCTCTACAATAAGTGCGCGGCTTTAAAGCAGTGTTGTTTTTACTATCACTTTTCGACACCTGTTACTATTTAATATCGCCGGTTTTTCAGGCTTTAATATTTACTTACTACTTACTATTGCACCATTTTTACGCGTACTGTTTACTTAATATTTAATTTTTTCTTCGGCAGCCGTTTACTATTTACTTAATTATTATAAATATTATAATATTTTGTTACTATCCGAAGCCAGAATTACCCTGTTGTTCATTTTGTTTCTTTGTCATTATCAGTCTGTCAGAACACAAAACCTTTTAGCCGTAGTTCAGACGTAAGATAATCAACGTATTCTGTACAGTTCTATACAGTATATGTAAGTGCAAAGCTAGTCAAAAAGTCGCAAACGAGGAGAAAAGAAATTTGGATATTATTAAATAAGTATGATATCAGACTACCAATTAGTTTTCCAGCGCAGTGTATCGTGTGCAGGTAGTCATCACCAGGTGGAGGGAGAAACAGAAGCGTTACTGCCGTTGTGGCGATAGTGTAGAAATGGAAACTGACGCTGCTACTCGGTTCACCGTACCTAGAATGCATTATGTCCAGTTTTGAACAACGACTTTGTCATATATCGACGGCATTCTTTTGCTTGTTGCTGATAGTAAAAGCCTTGTTTCAATTATTACAATAGAAAGAGTGGCGAATTGCTCAGTTTACTCACTATTTAATATTTCGCAGGCAAGCACTTCTAATATTCAGTTACTATTTACTACCGGTTTCCGGCCGCGGCCTACTATTTACTTAATTATTAAGGGCTCAAAAGCCCTTGATAATTAAGATTTACTATTTACTTTTAATTAGTAAAACAACACTGCTTTAAAGTGTAGCTAGACAATACTCTGACTCACCATCCGACTTTCATGATTGGCAGTGGTCAGTTTCCGTGCATTGATGGTTAATTCAGGGTTTCGGCTTGTCGTATGCGGTAAGCTTTTATGGTGCAGATTCCGTTGTGAAATAAAAAGTGTGGTGGAATATTTGTTCGCCCTTTGACCGCAGTTGCATTTTGAGTTCTCGGTTTTTGTTGCTAAACCATGTAACAT